>APFE031022298.1:0-12390 GCA_000404065.3 Pinus taeda
TACGCTCATTAGGCTTTTTATCAGTTGTAATTTGATGAACCTGTGTTACATTTTAAAGCATTCTGAACTCTGTTTTTTAGTGCTATCCTAGCACTCTGTTTTATACATTTTCTGCAATGAAGAAATAGACATAGCACTGTTTTGAAGTTTCCAGATCTCTGAGTTTTTCTTATGGTTGAATGGACAGAGGGCCCCTGCTCATTTCTGCCACTGTAAAGTATTTTATGTGCAGTATCATTTTCTTTACTTATTCATTTCTTTAAGCATGTATAGTTTCTTTTATTTGTTTTCTTTTCTTTCAAGCTGATCAGTGTTATTTCCTTGCAGCTTTCTTTCAGCCCGGGATTTATGTGTGTATTTGCTTTAATGTCTAATGGTAGTTGCAGTTGTCTTATTCATTATGCTGCCCTCTTTACTCTGTTTTTCTATATTAGCTTTAGTGTAGTTTTACAAGTTGGATGCTAACTAATTTATGCTCTCTTTATCATGAATAGCTTATCTTTCAAGAGAACAGAACATTGATTAATTGCAGCTTGTATTTGAGTAGACTTGGCTTGTGATACTAACACTTTTTCCACCTTGTCACACATAATCATATATGTAGGAGTATGTTGGAAAAGGCTTAGTAGTGTTACAATTTGTCAATTAAACATAGAATAGAGTTTTTATCAATTCTTGGATTTGTCTTCAGCTACCTTCTAATCGTGTTTTATGCAAATATGCAGTAGAAGCAGAGAGTTAGAAGGAGATCATCACTAACAACAGTCCTTGAAGTGATTTTCTTATTTCTTTTATTTGCAGCAGTATGGATAGAGACTAATGCCATTGGATTGTGGTCATTTACTTTCAAGTCATTTTGATTTATTCATCTTTTTCAAGTTCTTTTTCTCTTACAAATTCAGCAAGCAATTAGAAATCACCATCACACACACTTTCACTCATATAGAAATCACTTTCACACACTTGCACTCATTTGTCTATAATCATCATTCCATTTTAGGAAGATAAGTTAATCATAAACAACCCCCCTAAACAACAAAAGCTCTAAGAAAGTTACTTAAGTACATATAGTACACCCTCACTTCATCAGCTTACGAGCCCCGGGTTGACAATTAATACTAGCAATTTAGATAACAATAAATTGACTAAACAGTGTAATAGATTGCTCTTCTTTGGGAATGAGAGCAATAAAAGTCACATTTAGAGAGGGAAGCATCCAATCGAGGGTCCTAGATTCTTCCACTACTTGCCAGACTTCCTCTTTGATAAGATCCCAGAATTTATGAAAGAAGTTTGAGGTAAAACCATCTAGACTAGGTGCTTTTCCTTCCTTGAGCTGATACATGGCAGACTCGACTTCCTGTAAGGAGACCTGACGAAGGAGTATTTGATTGTGTTCTTCTGTTATAGTTGGCTGTCTATTGATTTATGGCTCTTGATGAACTTTTTTGAAATGATTGAGGAGGTCTTTTTCAATATCCTCATGTTCTTCCAGTCTTTCTCCCTGTTGATTCTGAATTTGGGTAATGTTATTGTGCATTCTTCTTTGTATGGTGGTACGGTGAAATAATTTCGTATTTCGTTGTCCCTCTTTTAGCCATCTTACTTTGGATTTTTGTTTCTAGAGGATCTCCTCTTTCTTTTCTCTTTCTGCAATATGATTATGAAGGTTTTTTTCTTGTTCTGAGAGTGCTTCAATCCTTCCTTCAATAATTACGATCTGCTGGATTTTCTTCATTTCTTGAGATAAAGCATTTTGAGCTTGAAAGATGTTTCCAAAGGTCGATTGATTCCACTGCGTGATGTGCATTTTGAGATATTTGAGTTTTTGCTGGAATTGAAACATTTTTGTTCCTTCTAGGGGAATGAAGCTTTTCCACGCAGAACGTACCAAATTGTTGAAGTCTGGATGTGTCAACCAAAATGCTTCAAGGCAAAAGGGTCTTTGAGTGGATTTTCCAGGTCTTTGCCATTGAAGCGAGATGGGCCAATGGTCTGATCCAGATAGAGGTAAGATTGAGGTTGAAAAGTCTACTCCAAGGTGGATGACATTGTCTGAAATCAGGAATTGATCCAGATGGGAGGCAATCTGTTGGGTGCCTGATCTTTTATTATTCCATGTATAGATTCCATTGTTAAATGGCAGGTCAATGAGCCAGTTGTTTTGTATGAAATCCTTGAAATGAGTACTTTCAATGTCCAGTTTGATTTGGCCCCTGCTTTTTTCCTCAAGTTTAGTGATCATGTTGACATCACCACCTGTTATCCAAAGTGGATGGATTTTGGTGGAATTGAGCAAAGTTCACGCATTCAGAATTGCTAACTTGTTCGTTGCTTCCTAGGGAAAGTAAACATTGGTGAGATGACCATGAACATTGGTCCCTATGATATGGAAGGTAGCTTGAATGAAATGATGAGACGCATGGATATCAGTGAGCGTAATAGCCTATGCATCCCATGCTATTGCAAGTCCCCCTGAGCCTGTCGAGGCGTCCACTGCTACTGTTTGGCTTCCTGGCCAAGATTTTGAGAGAGTGGTGCCGAGTGTGATACTATTACATTTAGTCTCTTTCATGAAGAAAATTTGAGGTTTCTCCTGCTGTATCATGTTTTTGATCATTTTTTATTTCACAGGGCTATTTAACCCTCTTAAATTCCAAGATGTGAGCTTCATGATTTAGTATTGGGGAGCGGCCTGTAATACTTAGTTAACTTGGAATATCTTCCTGATTCCGCCAACATTTCCCCAATGAGGATGGTTCTTTGTAGATCTGTCTTTCTCCCTCATTTCTTGGTATCTTTGGGAATATTTTTCCCGTCCCATTGACTCCCTGGTTGAATTCCTAAAGTTCACTGCTGATGTGCTTTAGAGAGAATTACCTCCAAACTTTCTAGCTGTCTTTCCAAGATTTTGTCAAATTATTTTTTCCTACTGGCTTGCTCAAGGCTGAATATGTCCAGATCTCCTATGTCTATTCTTTCAAGCTCTTCTTCCATATACTTGGGTTCACTGCTTTCCACCAGGAAGTCAGTTGAATGGTTGGGTTCTTGCAGAAAGATATAGATGTCCATACCATTAGGTTTCCAATCAGAATCCTTATTGGAAGTGGAGATTGGGAATTCTTTGGTCCGCGAGGGCTTTTGTGCTTTCCTTGAATCTATGGGATTGGTTGCAAAGGATGGCTTGGGTGGCTCAGCAGAATGTATGGGGGGTTCAGAGGCTGGTGATCCTAGTTGATCCAGGATGTCGAAGTTGTTGCTAGTAGAGGGTATTGAGGCACTAGCTGGGGGATTTTTGGGGTACGATGCAGGTTTTTTGTGATTCTTTCTCCAATTATTTACTTTGGTAAATACTTCAGGATCAGGTATCTCTGAGGTGGTATTGGTAGTGGGATTTGCATTTTGCGGGCAATCACAAAAAACATGGCCATGGGCATGACATTTTCTACATCTGAAGGGGACATGTTTATAATCTATAGACTGAATCCACTCAAAATCATCATGATATAGACTTACCGAATCCGGAAGAGCTTTGTTCAGATGCGTGTAGAAACAGATGCCGATGTAGGAAGTATATCTTCTGAGTTTTGTTTCTTCCGTGATCTTTATGAACTCCCCCATACCATTTCCAATGTCGTTTAGTGATTCTTCATCCCAATACTCCAATGGAAGGGAGTATAGCCAAATCTAGACTAGTGCCCAACTCAAATCCTCTTTGTTCGGGTTGAATCTTTCGATCCAATATCTCAGGTACATGCCTGTAGCGTTGAAGAAATAGGGGCCACCATCGATTACCCTATTTCAGCCTTCTATGCAGTTAAAGACCACCGTGAAGAAACCTTTTGGTCCCAGCTGCAGGGTGATATGCCCTTTGGGTTTCCATTTTGCTGCAATCCATCCCTGCAGGGCTTTCTCCGTTGGCCAAAAGCCAATAATTTTCCCGATGAGAGCATGGTATTTCATGAACTGGATTTGGGTATTGATTCTTTGACTTGGTAATTCAATCTTTGGTCTCTCTGTTGCAATAGGTTTGTAGGTCACAGAGGTTGCTTTGGGAACCTCATCATTTCCTACAGTGTCTTGCTGCCTATTCTGGGGCGTTGCCACCATTTCCTGTGGCTCTTTCTGTTTACCTTGGTTATTCTGGTTTGCCTGCTTTGTCGTGATGGCAGGCTCATCTGATGCAGATGCCCCATTAGTTCTATTCTTAGACTGAGGGTCGCTGTAATCATTGGGGGGAGGCTCTGAGACCCCCCCGGAAGGGAATCCATGACGAATGTGCTATTCACTGCCGTATGCAGTCACCAGGGGTGCAGAGGTGTGGTTGTAGACATACCATGATTGAAGCAGAACCTCCATTGTAGGGCCTGACAAAACCCTAATTCGCCATGTTCTTCTCAGCCCCCCTCTCTCTGACATCTTCATAGTAAATGAAAGCTTCATAAGAAATACCTTGTTTGAGGTCGAGGTTTTTTCATATAGTTTGGCCAATGTCATAATTAAATTCTTTGTTTTCGTTTCCTTTGAAATATTAAAGGCCACCATCACTGCTAGGCATAGCCATATTGTTCCAAGTGCCTTTTTATTGAGAATCTCCCATTTTGTGTATGTCATACTCGTGGGCTTCTTTTTTTCTCCACTCAATGGTAAGTACAATTCTTTATGATACAAATAATACTTCATTTGCATCTTCCACAATGAGTAGTTTTTGTCGTTAAATTTCTCGACCCTAAACCTACCAGCTTCTGCTATTCCTCCCACTCGAGCCAGGAACCCTTATCTCCTGCGATTTTATCAGCCAAATAGACCTTCGGCTCTAATACCAGTTGTTAGAAAAATATATAATACAGATCAATGGCACACATAATATCGCAGAAACACAAACATAGAAAACACATAAAACAAGAGAGACACAAATATACATGGTTCACCTAGTTTGGGCTACGTCCATGGAGAAACAACTAGTCCTTCCTTTTATATTATCGAGAAAAATGAAGAGATACAACCTACAACAAATCTATTGTAATTTCCTCTTCTCTCTCACACAATATCCTCTCTCTTTCTCGCTCAGAATATACATATCCATAGCCACAATACAATTCCCTCATATATAGCGAGGGGTTTCCTTCCATGGGCAAAAAATCCTTAATTAAACATAACTTCTACCATCATATCATCTGCCTAATGAATGACTCATATTGACTACAAAATTACAAGGGACCCCCCTGATGGCAATTAAATAGGCGACATTGTCGCCCCATTAGGAATTGGGGTCCTGTTATAGCGGCTACAACACCCTCTAAAATATTTGCCTACATCCAATTTTGGAGCCTCCCTTGAGTTTTACTTAATGTTTGCAATCGCACGAGCTCACCCTGTGGGCTCGTGTGAGTCTTTGCATCCTCTTTGCTTGACCATTCAAAGGACAAATTTTGCATGTTGGTCACAATGTCGCGCTTGCAACTATGATTTGGTCATTCACAAGGTCTTCGCTTCGGGTGTACATGTTGCATTCGCTATGTAAACATATGTCGCACTCACACATGAAGTTGTATGCATTGTCGCATAAGCGTCGTCATGTCGTACAATGATCCATCACAAGTATCACACTTGTCGCTTGCACCATTAGTCATTCATGTTGAACATATGTTGTCTTGATGGTTTGACATGTCTTGTCATCAAGTTATATTGAGTGTGTGTTTGCAAGGTCGTGTATGCACAAATTCACTCACTCACGCACTTAGTCATTTTACTGAAGTTCTAACGATTGTATTACCCTCTAATGTCGGACCTTCACCTTGCAATCAAATCGACCTTTTGCCACCCAGAACAACACAGAAGTGTCCAACAAGTCATTTCAATCTACTCTTCTTGCAAGCTGATCAACCAACCCTCCTTTTGGTCAAATGAAGAGTTTGACCAGGTAGTGACCCCGGGGCTCACTCCCCAAAAAAATTTCACAAAAGCTGCAGATCTTGCCCACTCCGTTGACTGAGAAAATTGCGCAGACAGGACGGATGGACACCAAGTGCCCATCCCTGTCTCCCCTCAAGAATTGTGCAGTTTTTTCTAGCCAACCACCCTGTCAGCTGGCCGGCTGCTTACTTATAAAACTGCGCAGATTTTTGATCTAGCCCATTAGCAGCTTAGCATCCCGCTCAGCTCAGAAACTGTACAAAGGTGTCCAACAGGTCAGCCTTCCAACATTTGCGCATTTTTATCTCTAGAAACCCCATATCCCACTGCCAACTCGCTCTAGAAATTACGCAATTCTTTTTCTACCAAGCCTTCCCACAACATGCTACCAACTCCCTCTAGGAATTGTGCAGTTTTTACTGCCAAGCCTCCTAAACCTCGTAGCCATCTCCCTCTAGGAATTGCGTAGTTTTTGCTGCTAAGGCCCTCTATTTCCCAAATTGCTTCCCTCTAGAAATTACATAGATTTTCCCTCCAACCGAGCCAGATCCCGCTGATAGTCACTGCAAATCCATATTTTCCATCACAGTCCCCCAGTGACCTCTGTTTAGTTTTCACCAAAAGTTCCCAGAGCTTGCATCCTAGCTTAAAAAGTGCCTCATTCAGTTTCATAGCCTTATCCTCTCTCCCAATCACCCGCATCTGAAATTGAAGGACCATGCATCATGGTAGACTAGGAGGTTTATGGATTTGATATTGTCTCGTTATGAGTGATTGCAGATACAGGTATATGAAAAAACATGACACGATGACATATGGGATGAACAAGGAGATTACATGAAAAAGGACATGTTTGCAAATGGACGAACAATTGATGCATGCAAGGACATGTGTTCACGAATAGACAACCATGTGAAGATGTGTTCACAGACTGATGAATGGATGAACATGCGAAGATGTGTTCATGGACCAATGGACAAGCGAACATGCAAGGATATATTTTCGTGAATGGACGAACATGTTAAGTATGCAGAAGTACAAGAAAAGAAGAAATGTGCACATGCAACATCAAGAAAACCCAATGACCATCAAGGACTTCACACACCTTGCCATGTGGAGGGGAAGTTGTGATACACTAAGAGGACATCCATCACTCAGCAACACTGTAGCTTGACATGCACACCAGTAGCAGCATGAACATACCAACACTATCATGTTGAGTCATGTCATGAATTATGTCGACCACATCACTATTGTTGTAAATCAATGTAATGTAATGTGGAAGTCCAAGAGACCCACTTGTAATATGAAGAGTCATGTAATCTGAAAAGTCATGAAAGTCAAACAATCATGAGGGAAGTCGAATAGTCACAAGGGCTAGTTTCACCCTTGGTTATAAATACCCCCTCATTTGTACATGCAAAGGAATTTTCACCTTGGCTCCTCCCACATAGCCTTGAGAGTCTGTAATCTTTTCTTTAAGGAGCGAGTAGTCGCTCCAACGCCCCACCCACAGGGTTAGTGATGTATGGTGTATCGATGTGTCTTGGAACTTTCACTTAATTCAAAAGCCTGCTCATAGGCCAAAACATTTTCACATGTGTTGTAATTGTTTGTAATAATTAATCTTGAACACTTGCAATACATGTTGATTTAACCCGTGTTAAACAATTGAACTCAGTTAGTTGTTCTAATACATATATTTATGAAAATGTGTTTTATAAGTTGTTAATATTGTCCTGTTCATGTTGGTTACGTCCCTGGACATCAAATAGAACCTTTCAAGTAAACTTGTTATAACGACTGTCGCACTCATGCGAAATACCCCGCTGGATGTTGTACATGCTATCTTCCTTTGTGTGTTGTGACTACTACATCTGTGTGGATTACTCTTCTGGAAGATGTGCATGTCCTATTATGTTGTGTGTCCCTGACAGAGTTAGGACTTCCTCCCTTCTAAATGGAGACTCACTCCCACCCTCTCTCTCTGCTGTGAAAGAACCTTGACACAAGTAACACAGTCATTGACCAGGCATGTGAACCTCATTGTTCGAAGACAAAGCAAACCACTCTCTCGTGCTGACAAGAAAGAGCTAAGGAAAACATTTAAGATAATGGCAATCGGGCCATCATACCAAATGGGAATCCTACACCAAATGGTGTGAGGTCTAGTTGGGACTTAATACTGGGGAGATCCCTTGAATGTTGGTGGGTCCAGCACTGTCAACAGGTCCAAAATGACGATACCTCTGAATAAATAAGATAATCAAGCTCCACACCCAACACTAAGCATGTTAGGTGAACCGTATTAAAAGGGATAAATATTAAAAGAACCAATCCTAATACCTAGTATGAGTAAGGGATTGGATTTCTACTAGATTATTTGACATGAAATGAGGAAGAGAGGATTGAGAAGGGGAGAGAAGAGAGATGAAAAGTGAGTCATTACATAAATAAAACCAAAAAATGTCTCCACCCAAGGTACAAAGGCTTCTAACCAAACCCCAAATCAAATAAGGATCCCACAAAACCAAACACAAAGGAAACAACATATAACATTTGTCGAAGAGATTATAAAAATTAGGATATAAGAGGAAAGGGAAATTCATAGGAAAAAACCACAAAAGGTGCAAACAACTCCCATTAAAAAAAGATGAAACAATAACAATGAAAAGAGACAAATTAAAAGTGTATTAAAATTAATTTCCTCTATTGAAGGAAATCATACTAAGAATAGAGATGAGAGCCAAAACACTGTTGAGCTAGAGTGTTTATTGTCACATAAAGTCTCAAAATAAATTTAATACCATTGAGGACCTTTGCTAGTTCTTCTAAAAATATGCAACCTTAGCTTATTATCTATATAATTGAGGAACATACCTTAATTACTTAATTACTCATTTTCTTTGCTTGTTTATCACCTGCCATGGGGAGGATGGTCCTCCATAGAAATTTAGACACATTGCAGCTTAAGAGGTTCTCCAATTCTATCATTCCATCATGAATAAATGGGGATATTGTTAATTTACTTCCCTCATATTCCAACTTGTCAACTATCTTGTTACCTATTTGTCTTATATGCTCCACAATAAAAAATAGTAATTTCAATAGGAGGGTTCTAATTTTTCTCTAGCCACTTTCTAGTCTCCAAAAAATCAAAGCTTTAGTGAGGGAAGAAACATATTGCGATTTTTTCACCATACTTATAATGAGTTGTGAGCCTCCATTTATAATGAGATTATTATAATTGTATTTTATGGCTACTTTTTCAAGTATAAAAAATGTTCCATACTTGATTAAAAACAAAAGACAGTTACAAATGCGTGGATGTTGAATCCCAAAATTCTGCATACAACTTGGTAAGGGAGAATTTATATAATAGAGGTTGATCATCACAAAATATCTAAGACAAAGTGGAACCCAAAATAACAATCATAATAGATCTCTTTAAAAATTGTTGATGATAAAACCTCGTGAACAAATTGAAAAATCAAATGGAGAAAAAAAGCATGGCACAAATATCACCAGTCAGGAGACAGAGAAAACAAAAATAGCACAAGCAAGAACATCAGTCCCTAATGAAGTAGGGAAGCACCATTCAAAAGAAAAATAAAGCCAAAAATGTTGTCTGGAATCATCTGCAAGACCACCCGATATGAGCAATGGCTGGAGATTACGGAGTTGCATATTAACAAAGGTTGCCCCAACAAACCCAAAATTGGCTAGATTGAAGTAGGCCAAAAAAAAACCACAGATCAAATGTATCTAATAAAAGCATGGAGAAATGAGATAGAAGTAAATCTAGCCCAAGCACAGAAGACAATATGAAGTGAATTCCTAAAAAAGGATCAATCCCGGACCTGCAAAGCAACCACGCTTAAACATAACATCATCTTCTCTGATTTGTTCATGAAAAATATGGGAGAAAGAGACATGATTAAAGGACATGGTTAGATATTTCATTCTTTGTTTCCAGTTAAGAAGGGATGAAGTCTAAAGATTTATGTGATTATTGACCCAATCAATAATAACCTTAGAGTCCACAAAGATGATAATATATGACAATCCAATCTGAGAAGCACAAAACAGGGTACCCATAATGCCATAAGTTTAGCCCTGGTGTTCAATCCCTTACCACTGTACCAAAAGAAGTTGTAATGATGTGCAAGGTATAGATATATAGTCATCCCACATCCACATAACCCGAAAGAGTTGGCTCCATCGAAGAAGCCAACAGGAGAATAAGTTCGCAGACCTATATAAGAGTTGGAGGAGTGAAGAGAAATGGAGGGCTCAACAGAGAATTACTTAGGGAAAGCCATGATTGAAGATCCAATCCTAAAGACTTATGGCTTATAGGAATCAAATATTAGGGCATTACGGGCTTGCTAGATTCCCCACAAGAAAAAAGGGGAGAGTCCTGAGGTTTGCATGAATAGAAAACTAGTGATGTAGGCAATCAAAAATGTGTGACTAGATCGGGACAAAATTGGAATCAAGGAGTCTAAGCACTTCAAGCCAAACTGATATGGAAAGAGGGAAATGAAGAAAAATGTGTGTGATCTCATCACCATGTTCCCTGCAAAGACAATAATGTCCCAAACCCAAAAAACATTGCTTGGATAGGTTATACCAAGTCAAAATTTGATTATGGGCTACTAACCAAAGGAAACATTTGAGCTTCAAGGGAACCTTCCAGCTCCATGACCCGGGCAGCCAAGAAAAATATGAATCCAAATTTACTTGCTTATTAATGACTTGGGCTACTTGTAATTAATAATTAAAGGGAAAAACAATTATGGCATTTTTTCTTTTAATGCCTAACAATCCAGCATGAGCTCTAAGTATGGTTACCTTGTAGTCCTTGAAGACACCACCAAAGCTAGCTAACTTTCGATTTCCTTTTGAGACACCATAAAAAATTAAGTTTTATGAATCCTTTTGGAGTGTATTTCTGTCTATGCAAAATTGATCACTTAAATTGGCTAGGAATGACTGACAAGATTTGAAGAGTATAGAAAATATGTAGAGATTGGATTGTATTAACCTCTCAGCCATTGCATACCTAATCTTATGTTGACCAGTTGTGCACTAGAATTGTCTCGTTTATAATTTTTTTTATCCTTTTCCATGCTAATTATTCTAATATTTTTTCATATTTGAAGATTCATCTATTCATCTCTTTCCAAATATCCTAAAGGATGAATTGAGGTAGTAATTTCTTGTCTCTATTTATGATGGGCTAAGAAAAAATTGAGCTTATCCAATTAGAGATTATTGTGTTTACATTTTTGTGGGATATGTGTGATTTCCTAAATATTTTGTATACTTTATCCTAGAGGATGGAGGAGAAAGAATAAGTGTTCAGGAGATGTTCAACATTTTCTGAATACTCTCTACATAGAGGAAAACGACCGAGTCCTTGAAATCATTTTCATTAAAACCAATCCCATGTCAAAGTCTTCACATACAACAATAATCATATAAAAATAAATACCTTAGGCCATAGATTTAACTTCCAAATCTTTCTCCAAATATTGTTGTTCGAAATTGAGTCAGCACTGATAGTTAAATTGTATGCTTTGTTCAAAGTGTATTTGTCAGTAGATATATATCCCCATTTTTTTGCCCCTTGGGAAAAATCGTAATTTTATATTATAATGGAAAATTACATGTTGTAGATGCCATTGGCATATGCTGTATGAGTGACCGTAGTAAACAAAAGTAGTAATTCTATGCGTAGAACACAAGAAGGGCGCACAATCGTAGATCAATATGCATATAAAAATATGTTTACAAAATTTCAAAAAATATTCAGTTCTGTGAGTCTCTGTTGCTGATGTCTCAAAATACTATGATAAAATTAGGGCCGATCGGCCCTTTGATGATTTTCTCCTATATATGGCCTATGATAGTACTGATAGGCATGTCCCTATCTTTCCTCCTATATCATCCATTCTCCTCTAGGATGGTGCACTGCCTCTTTGGAATACTGATTTGCAGATGTGTTGTGATCCCTGTAAATATGAGTACATGAAATTTGCTAAAAAAATGTGATTTAAAAAAAAAGCATCATTCAATATGTTCCTGAGTGATTGTACATGGCATGCAGTAGCACAATTGAACCAACTTATCACAATCTTTGAGTCCCCAAAGACTTGTAATTTTTGATAGTTTTGGTTTAGTGCAAAATATAATAGATGGCGAAGCGAGGTGAGCTCAGTAAAATTGTTTGTGCCCACACCCAATCCCATACGGATGCATAAAAAATGTGAATCAGATAGATGGAGTAGAATCCCCTTCCCCCCCCCCCCCCCACACATCCTAGTTCTTGTGCAGAGCCATCAAAGTAGGTCCAAGGATGAGCATGATCTATTGCTTTTGGGATGGTTGTTTGAAGCATGGCAGGTTGTTCCTCATTCGAGATTTCATTATAATTGTTGCAAATTTTCGAGACAATAAGAGGCCATCTAA
>APFE031022303.1:1790-19176 GCA_000404065.3 Pinus taeda
TATACATATTTATTTATTTTTTATAACAGAGAGGGTGTCTTGTTTTCCAATGACCATTAAATCAGATGAAGCAGAAAGATTTTTTACAAAATTGTCTTTAGAGGCCGGATGGTGATATAATTTAAGACGGTGTCCATTCACCAGGAATGACGTATGGTTTTCATCTATTATGTTGAGTCTAACCATTCCATTGTCAAACACTTTGTTCACTTGATATGGACCCATCCAGCGAGTGCAGAGCTTTCCTTTGAAATCTTTAAATTTGGAGTCATACAATAACGCCCAGTCCCCCACCTGAAACACCTTGGTTTTGATGAATTTGTCGTGCCATTTCATTCTTTGTTGTTTAACCGCAGTAGTTCTCTCGCCAGCCATTGCTTGAATCTTGTCCAATTCATTCAGCTATTCCAGTCGGTGTTTCTGGGATTATGATAAATCTAGGCCTACTTCCAGAGTTGTTCTAAGTGTACTAATCTCAAATTCCACCAGAAACAAGGTGGATTTTCCATAGACTAATTCATATGGAGAAAACCCTGTTGTATTCCACCATGTCATCCTGTATGCCCATAGAGCTTCTGGGAGTTTTTGTGCCGAATCTCGGCGATGGCTTGCTACTGTCTTTGTCAAGATATTTTCCAATACCTTATTTGTGCTTTATACCTGTCCATTTGCTTGGGAATGATAGGAGGTTGTTACTCTGTGCTTGACCACATATTTCTGCATTAACTTTTCTATCATATGGGAAGTAAACTGTGATCCACCGTTTGATACAATCTCTCTTGGAGTCCTGTACCTAGAAAAAATTTCTTCAAAAAAGGAAGTCTGCGGCCTCTTGCTCTGTTGCTCGCGTGACCGCCTTGGATTCTACCCATTTAGTTACATAGTCGGTGTAGAATAGGATGTAAACCTTTTGATGCAAAGGTGGGTTGAAGGGACCAACAAAATTGATGGCCCATTTCTCGAATGGTTTGAGGACTATTTGGGGCTACAGGGGCATCTCATCTACTTTCCCAAGTTGCCCCATACGTTGACAGCTATCACACCTTCGCACATAATCCCGAGCATCCCGAAAGATGGAGGGCCAGTAATACCCCATTTGTAGTACTTTATGGCCTGTTCTTTTGTCTACAAAGTGTCCTCCATAGGGTCCACCGTGTGTAGCTTTTAATATCTCGAAAACATCATCTCCTGCTACACAGTGCCAAATCTGCTAATCCACTCCCATGTGGAAGAGATACCCTACCATCCATGAATATCTGGTACTGTGGTGAATGATCTTCCTTTGCTCCTTATAAGATAGATGACGAGGCACATTACTTGTAGCCAAATAGTTAGCAATATCTGCATACCAAAGAGTGTTACCAAAAACTGCAAAAAGATGCTCATTCGAAAAATCATCCTTAATTGGTGTTTCCACACCATCACATTCTATCCTAGATAAAAATTCTGCGACCACATTATGTTTACCTAGTTTATCTACTATGGTGATATCAAATTCTTGTAACAGTAACAACCACCTTGTAATTCGACCAGGGGTAATAGGTTTTTTCATTAAATACCTGATGGCCGCATGATAAGTGTGCACAAAAGTAGGATACCTGGTAATGTAATGCCAAAACTTGTTGATGGCATAAATGACAACAAGAAATTCCTTCTCAGTCACTGTATAGTTTAATTCAGTAGGAGCCAAATTTTTACTAACATAGTAGACTGCACAAGGTACTTTGTCCTCTTGTTGTCCGAGTACTGCACCAATTGTTGTCTAAGAAGCATCCATATGAATGTGGAATGGTAATGGCTAGTTAGGTCCTCTCAGGATCGAAGCACTACAAACTAACTCTTTAATTCTTGTAAATGCTGCATCATAGTCTTTAGTTCACACAAATTCTAAATCTTTCGTTAGTAATTGAAACAGTGGGTGTGCTACTTTTGAAAAATTTTCTATGAAACATCTATAACAACCAGCAAAACCAATGAAACTACACACCTGTGTGACCGTTTTAGGTGTTGGAAAGTGTAGAATTATATGTATCTTTGTTGGATCCATTCTGATTCCTTTAGCTAAGAGTAAATGCTCCAGAACGATTCCCTCTTCCATCATCATGTGACATTTCACTGTACTCAGAGAGACGTGTGCTTGCATGCACCTTGCAAGAACTCTTTCTAGATTTTCCATCCCCACTCTGAATGAGTCCCCATATGGAGTAAAGTCGTCCATATAGATCTCAACATTGTCATTTATCAGGTCAGAGAAAATTCCCAAGATTTCCCTCTGGAATGTTGTGGGAGCATTATAAAGGCCAAAAGGAAGGACCTGGTATGCAAACGTCCCCCAAGGGCATGTGAACGTGGTCTTGTCTTAGTCCTTAGGAGCAATCTGGATCTGGTTATAACCACTAAACCCATCCAGAAAAGAGAAATACTTCTTACCAGCCAATGTGTCCAACACTTGATCAATAAACGACAAGGAAAAGTGATCTTTCTGCGTCGCCTTGTTCAATTCTTGATAATCTATGCAGATTCACAATCTGCCATTCTTTTTCAGGACCATCACCAGTGGCAAGACCAATTGGTTGTCTGAGATTGGGTAAATGAAACCCACATCCATTAATTTCTGAAGCTCTTCTTTTACCACTTTCTTCAATGCTGGGTTCATCCTCGTCTGAGGATGCCTTATAGGATGACAATCCTCGTTGATGTATATGTGATGGGTGCATAAGTTAGTTGGGATTCCCTTCATATCTGCGTAATCCCAGGCAAAGCCCTCCTTATGTTTACACAAAACGTCTATAAGATGCTCCTTCTGAGATTCTGATAGGTTCAAATTAATGTTCAAAGTTTTCCCAGGTTCCAATTCTACTGGTATACTTTCATGAGGTGCATCAACAGGTGTTTCCTCTAATCCTTTTGCTGTTTCCATACCCCCCTAAACCTCACAGCTCAAGATGGATTCCAAGGTCTGCTAGTTTGATTCTGAAATGGAATGGGGATCATCCATGAAAAAAGTAATCACATCATCTTCTGATCTTGTTTTTAACTGTAGGGCCTGTCCAATAGTAAGGATAGGTCATACTTCTTCATCTTCCATTCCATCCTCTACTGCAGATACAACCTTCTTATTACTTGCTGATTTTGTAGGTGAATTTGGTTCTGCAGGTGGATACAACACTAAATTCTTAGTGTTATGCCCGTTAGAAATGACCATATTCATTGAGCAGCACTCGATGTAAGCATCTGCAGTGGCTAGCCATGGATTTCCCAGAATTAGGGGATGACTGCCCACCGAAGACTGTGTATGTAATACTAGGAAGTCTATAGGGTAATGCCATGAGTCTACTGAAATTGTCACATCCTCTGTTTCCCTACAGCTTTAACTGTAGATCTGTCTGCTAATTCTAGGACTGTAGGTGTATGCTTTAGATTACGAAGTCCTAGGACGTGCATGGTTTCGATGGTGATGACATTGATGGCGGCTCCCAGGTCTACTAACACATTCAAAATCTCTACTCCATTAATCTATACTACCAAGGTTGGGTTCCCCGGATCTCCATATTTCACTGGCATTGATTTTCCAATCATAAAATTTGAGAACTTTCCCATAACATGTATAGTGAGGGGATCTTTAGTTTTCTTAGCAGGTTTCTTGGAACAATATTCCCTAAGTGTCTTTGCATAGATTGGCACATCCTTCATAGCTTGCAATAAGGGAATTTTAACAAATAAGTTCTGCAACTCTCCTAATAAATCAAATTTAGTTTGAGGACTTGGTTTACTCATGATTAATCTCTTTGGGTAAGGTGGTTCAGAATGATGTTGTTTAATAGGAGGTGTCTGGGTTCTATTGGATTGCTTTGGCTCTTCACTGACTAGTTCAATGTCCCTACCTTCACTATCAAGTTGTTTAATGATATTTGGAGGAAGTTGGACATTAAATGTCTGACCTGATCACAGGTTCATTTCATATAGCTCTGGAGTGGAGATGCTATATGACGGTAGGTTAAGAACATCGGCTTGATGAGCTCCCTTATTGTTAGGGTTAGGGTTAGGCTACATTGGGAGCTGAGGATGGGCAGGATAGTTACTAGGAGGCACATTGGATGGTAGTTGAAGCTGTTGCTGGGGTATCTGCTGAGGAAACTGACCAGGAGTGGATCCTCGCCAGGTTGGAGCCCACAGGGAGCTCATACTAGCTTGGGGGTTCCACTGCTGCCAAGGTGGGTATTGATACTGCGGCACATGGGAGGATAAGGCATGGTCTGAGGATTCATATTACAATTATTAAAACTATGAGATGGATCCAAGTACATACCTTGATTTCCCATTGGTGGTCGAGGTGGCCATGGCTTCCGAGATCCCATGAGGTACAACTGCTTTGTGTCCTCTCTCGTTCCTTGAAATACCACTTTCAAGCCTGGTAAGGAAGGGCATGAGCTTGTTGCATGATTGAGCTCGCAGATCACACATTCCTCCATGGAATTCAGAGGACATTCCCTCTCTGGATGTTTCTTCCTACATTTCGGACAGAACACTGCCATAGTCCTATCCAGCTCTAGTTGCTTTTGTTTTACTTGCAGGGTATCCATCTAGGCTGACAGGGTGTTGAAGATATCTATCCTCATGTTGTCTAACAAATTCTCAATTTCTGCTTTTGTTACACCCCTGTCGAATCCCTTTACTAAATGGACCCCCTTCTTGTTTCTCACAAGCCCCCTTGAGCACTGAATGCATAATTTGCAGATGTCTTCAAACATCTCCTTGGAGATATCCCCTTTTCTAACAATGTTCAATAATTCCATCAAGTCTTCTCAAAGGGATCGAAGGAAGATAATCTTTAATATTTCCTTCTCCGGGTTAGAATGTCCTGACCTCTGTAAGGTGTAGTTGAATCTCTCCACACAATCTTCCAGGCTTTCATCTTCTTTCTGTGTGAACTTGAAGAGTTCCTCCTTAAAGTTCTGGGATTTACAATAATCCTAGTATTTCTCCAAGAAAGTCGTATGCATATCTTCCCATGTAGAAATGGACTTCCCTCCAAGGCCCATGAACCAACACAGAGCCATCCCTTTTAGAGTGGACGGAAAAATCTTCAGCTTCTGGGTATCCGTTGTGTAGTCGTACCCCCAACATACTATATCAAACTCAAATAGAAATGTGTCGGGGTCTTCAGAGATAAGCCCATGGAAGGTTGGTAAAGCTACCAATGGAATAGGCTTTGTAGGTGCAACAGTCCCAAGATCTCCAATAGGGAAATCGAGGGTGGAGTTGGTAGGAGCCATGAATATTTTCCAATAATCACTGGGGATCTCAATAGGCTCTGCAGAGGGTGGCTAAGGATTCTTTATTACTGGGATTCAAGCTGCTTTGGTGGCACTTCCCTGATCTCTTGGTAATGTAAATATCTCCTCTGCCTTTTCTCCTGTGGCTTGATGGCTCGATCCTTCAGCTGCAACTTCCTTTCCTTTACTAGAATAGTCCAATTCTACCGATGCTTTGCTTGCAACTTCCTCCTCTGCTAACACCAGCTCAAGATTTTCTGCTAGAGGAACCTGCTATGTTGAGTCACCACAGAATGCCACAGCTGATACTGGTTGTTCCATTGATTGTCCTTCTGACTTCACCCTTCTTGCTCCAAGTCTCACAGCTACATGAGAGGATGCTTCAGATTCAACTTTTGCAATGATCTCTTGTATATAGGTTTTTCTTCCCAGTTCTGGTCTTCCCCTTCTTGGGGCTCTCCCTCTGCCCCTTTTATTGGGTTCTTTGTTCATACAAAAGTTGGATTGATAGGGGGTTTCTGTATGAACCTACAATGTTTCAACCCTGGAGTAAGGTGTCAAAGGACCATTCCTTCCCCAAGATGAAAAACTCATAAAAAGAAAGGTAGCTATACAAAACCTAGGGTTTCAAGCCTGGAGCAGGGTGTCAAAAGACTCCTCCCTCCCCAGGAGAAAGAACCAAAAACAATCAGAAACTACGGGAAACCCTAATATTCCAGCTCTAAAGCAAGGTAAAAGACTGTCCCTCCCTAGGGTAAGACTAGGGTTTTCCCCCAAAAAGAAAACACACAAAGTTAATAAAGAAAAGAAATTCTAGCTCAAGGCCCGGAGCAAGGCATCAAAGGAATCCTCCCTCCCCAGGACAAGAGAATGGACCAAAATAATCAAGAAAAAAAGAATGAACAACAAAAAGAGTACCTATGCTTAGGACCTGAAGCAGAGTCAGAAAACTTGTTCTCTCCCCAGGATGAGAGATTGAACCTCAGGTCAGTCTGGATCATTGTTTGCACCTTATTAGCCTCCCCAATAATGATGCCAAAATGTTGGTGTCCAAGTAGGGGTGATTATCTACTTGATTCCAACATTAATCTTATCAATCCAGGTGTGTATCGTTTCAAGGCAACGTGCAAGGTATATGCAGGGGCAGACATGTGATCCTTCCCAACCAAGGGTTCGTGGTTTAAGATTCAAACATAAAAACAAGATTAACCAATTACAAAACTACAGAAATAACCATAATCAACAAAATACTGTAACAACAACAAACTAATAAATCACACACACACACAAAGACACAGCACCTGATCAGAAGAGCGGGCCCAACTCTCTGATCAAGGTTGCATTAGCCATGAAAATACTTAGAACTGCAAAATGGATGATATTTTGTTAATCGTTAATAGAAGTTTACAATGTTTATGGGTGAACCCCCATTCATAGGATCAACCTGCATTTTATACACAGCAAGGGAGGTTAATAGTTCTCCCGAAAACATAGCAATTGCAGATATAAGATTATACATTGGTTGGAACGGTAACAACATCAAATGCCTGGGATAGTAGGATGGCTCCAAGAATGGTTCAGGGCATCTGTTTTCCAAGCTGCGGGACCTCCTGCTGATCGACCATTACCAAATCTGTTGCAATATGCCGAGTTGAGGGTTCCTGTTCTCATGCTGCGGTGAAACACATTGTTTAGTACCGCAAATAGTCAAACTCCATATGTTTTACTTCATTAATTAAAATATACCAATAGGACAGTAAAGGGCGGAATTTACCTTGTGAATTTATCATAACAGCATGGGTAAATAAGTGCAAATATAGCAAAAAGGGTAATGGAAATATGGAGAAAGATGGCCCGATTTGGTACCCAATAGTTGGTTTCTGTGATGGGTACCAATTTTTGGCTTGGTATACTGATGAGTAGTTGTGCATTGATATGATCTACCTGGTTTAGTTTGATCTAGTTGTATTGATTGATTAATATTCATTGATTTCTTTGATGATTCAATTGTTTTAGTGATTGAGTGATTTGATATAGTGATTGGTTTTAGAATTGATATTTGATATTGGACTTAAATGATGGAAGTGGTTCCAGTATGAAAATATGATTAAAGGTGGCCTACAGGTTTTATGTTGTTGAGTTAGGTGGATTTAGTATGAAACATTATGAAATGTGGTCCACAAAGTTGCTGAGGGTTGGAGCCTTCAATGAGGGAGTCGTAGCTTCCTTCTAGTGGTAGCTAGTAAATCTTAGGGGGTTGGAACTCCCTTCTGGTGGGTACCGGTAAACGAGATGATGGGGTTGGAACTCCCTTCCAGTGGCTGTTGGAGAATGAGAGAAGGTTATAGCCTTCTGTAGGTGGGTGCCTGTGTACTGGTATGATTTTTCTTCAGTATAAGATTGTAAGATATTTTCCTTTATAATAAAGGATGAAGACAGAGACAACGACAACAAGGGTTTTCTTCCACATTGAGTTTCCACATTAAAGTCTTGGTGTCCTCATGTGCTCCTGTGTTTCTTATGTGCGATGGTTTATTTTGTTCTTACTGGTAATTGTTATTGTTTAATTAAAGGCTAATGACGTAATGGTACACTAGTTAAAGTAGAACAAATGATGAAATATATGAAAAGTTAGTTAACTAGATATATGTTGTTTACCTTTGTTACACAGTAAAATGTCACTGTCATCCTGTCAGTCTCCCTACTGTGTCATAAAATCACATTCACCTTGCTTATGCTCTCTGAGATGGCTAAAAACCCTCTTTGCCTAAGTTTATTGAATCATCGCGTCTGTTTCTAAAATAACCGCGCCGACTGGCGGAGGATAATGTAACTGCTGCGCTGCCAGCGCGGAAGCACACGTGTTTTCCGCGCTGGTCGAATTTCACAAACATCGCACCCTCCGCTTGTATCACTACGCGCTGACCAGACCTCTTCTATGGTTGAGTTGCGATGCCAGCACGCCAGCCCAGTTTTGCACCCGTGCTGATCCTGTTTAGGTGAGTTTGTTCTAACAGCCAGCCTTCCAGATGACTCCAGACTTGGCTGTTAGCATTGTAAAGGTCGCCATCCTTTCTCTGGCATGTCTGTTCGACTGATCATCCACTTCTCATGGGGGAAAGCTCATCCTTTACCTATTCATGGAGACTCCTTCTCCTTTATAATCCTCCTCCATTGCCCATGAGCAGCTAGTTTGGAACATATAGGCTTTGATAGAGGAATTCTTAGTGCATTAGTGCTGCTCTTTGTAGGCATTTGGTGTGTTGTGTGAGGATTGCTATAGAGCTGGGAAGTCATAAGTTTGTTGCCTTGTATGTGGAGAGAGGCCCTTTTGACTTGGAGATCTACTTCAAAGTGAATGCTTGGAAGACATGCTGACTGGACCCTCTAGAGAAGGACTCAGCGTCAGAACTTTCGGTTGTACCTTACTCTATTTCTGATTAATAAAGATAGATGACTACTGTTATGGTTCCATTTCCATTTGTCTTATGAATGATTAATGTGAATTGCATCCTTTCTGACTGATGCATAGTTGTTTTTAGTAGATTTTACGCTTGTGTTTGCTCTCTCTTTGCTTGTGCAGGTGTCTGCCCGCGAGGATAGTGGAGGATTGTGATCGGCTGGAGCGAAGGAGCGAGAGGATCATCTTTTCATCAAACATAGCGCTGGAATCCGAGTAGGTTTCCTTCACCCACTTGTTAATTACAACTAGGAACCTGCAGAGTAGCATTGTTTGATTGTTGCTAGACCCCTTTTGGGCTAGTAGGGATCGCCTCTATCCATAGAGGGGATTTACCTCTCCAACAACCTTCATCATAGTCATGCACATACATTGGTTTACTTAATAACAATAGTGTACAAAAATACGAATAAGAAATTCAAATATTTAAGTCAGTTTTAAAATACTAATTCACCCCCCCTCTTAGTATTTTTCCCAACAATTGGTATCAGAGCTTTGGAGTGGATCAAGGATGATGGGTGTCAGGCCAGTAGGTAACTCCTCAAATCAAAATGTATTATCGAATTAATATGGATCATAGATATATACATGGAGAGAGAGATTCCTCGGTTTCATCTCCTATTACACAGTAATTTGTCACTCTCTTGTCACTCCCCGTTCCTGATCTTGGAGAACCCTAATAGTGACTACTTTGTTATACTTTCGCCATGAAACCTATGCTCTTGCATCCCCACTCCCTTTAGAACATTTCGAGAGAATCCTTCTTAAAACCCTTTTTTTAAGATCAACGCTCTTTCCTAGTGTCTCACCCGCACTGATGGCAAAGTTTTTACACTGTGATCCGTGCTGATCAGTGCTACTGTTAGCCAAATACTTTTGCTAGTCTACTTATGGAAAGTTTTAATAATACGAAACATAGTTTCACATCTAGAAACTTCTAGTGGCGATGTGTTGGATGTTCGTTTGGTTGGATAAGGGCTGAGCACTCCATATAAGGTTATTTCCCCCTTAAAAGTGGACCTTTCCACGGAGATAAGACCTTCTTCTGCCTTGAGTGGATCTCATTCTTATCCTCCTCTCCCTATATAAACCACTCCCTCTTACCCTTTTTGGTTAAACAAGACAATACAACACATAGTGAAAGATGTGGAGAGATAGAACCATCTGCAAAATTATGAAATCTTTAGCTTTTGATAGAAGAAGATTAGTCTTAGATGAAAAAATACTAGTCTTTGGTAGCTAAAGCATGAGGAGAGAGAGTTAGAGCTTGGAAGCCATTTCATGTCAAGATAGAGGAGGAAAAGAGTGTTGAACAGGTGTGTAGCAAGACTTGGATACCACAAAGGAGATCCCCAATGTCAAGGCTTCGGTTGTATTTCTCTTTGAAGTTTATTTTAATACAACTAATGGTTTGTTTCCTATATCAGGTGTAATAGTACATTTGATAGCTTAGAATACCTTAACCTTTTAAGTAGATTGGATTCGATTTTATGATATCACATTTGATGTTGTTTCTTGCATGTTTGTTTTAGGTACTTGAACGAAAGGAATGAAAGGAAGCTAGAGCAAGGAAGGAAGATCACCATCAAGTGGATTAGAGTTATAAGATATATGCCCTCTTATTCGATTCTAATCTAAGGAAATTTACATTATATTGTCTTGTTTGTGGTTACACTCACTCTTTTGGGCTAGAGGGATTGTCTCTATCCGCAGAGAGAATTTTCCTACACCACAATAGCATACAGAAATTTGAATAAGAAATTGAAAGATTTGAGTCAGTTTTAAAATATTGATTCAACACCCCCCCCAACCACACCCCCCAATATTTTTCCCAAAAATTGGTATAAGAGCAGGTCACTTTTGTTAAAGCTTAACTACTTGGAGTGGATCAAGGATGATGGGTGTCAGGCTAGGAGGTAACTTCTCAAATCAAATTGTGTTATTGCATTAATATGGATCATAGATATATAAATGGAGAGAGAGAGAGAGACTCTTGGGTTTCATTTCCTAGTGTCTCTTCTTCTTGTAATTCTCCTTATTTTCTATTTATAATATTTACATGGATCTACCTAATCCCAAAGATTAAGTGTCAACATTCCCCCCCTTAATTTGAAGGGATGTTGGTGAGTCCAAGCATCATTCTGAATCTTTCAAACGTTTCTCTTCCAAGTGCTTTGGTGAAGATGTCTACAATCTGCTCATTTGTGGAACAATGGTGTAGGTGGATTCTCTTGGCCTCAACATGATGTCAAATTAGATGGTATTTTTTATTGATGTGCTTTGTTCGATCATGGAACTTTGGGTTCTTTGACAACTTTATTGCAGAAGTTTTGTCAATCATGAGAGGAGTTGAATGCACTTGTTTCTCCTACAATTCTTCTAGTATTTTCCTGAGCCACACAATTTCCTTTGTTGCTTCAACTACTACCACATATTTTGCCTCAGTTGTGGAATCTGCTGGAACTGATTGTTTGTGTGACCTCTAGGAGACAACTCCTGATCCAAGACTCATAACATAACCTGAAGTAGATACGCTAGTTTCTTTATCTCCATCGAAGTCTGAATCAGAGTATCCAATCATGATAAAGTCGACCACATGTGTATACTTCAGTCCAAAGTCTTGAGTTCCCTTCAAGCACTTTAGAACTCTTGTTGTAGCAAACCAGTGACCTTCACAAGGATTTTTATAAACCTGGAGAGGATGCCAACAACAAATGAAATGTTTGGTCTCGCAGTAGTCAGGTAGTTGAGACTTCCTATGAGTTTTATATACTTCATTGCATCCTCAAATTATTTTCCTTGAGTGGATGTGAGCTTTAAGTTCTATTTCATTGGATTAGTCAAAGGATTGCACTCATCCATGCCAAACCTATTCAACAGATCTCCAATGTACTTCTTTTGAGAGAGGAGTATAAAATTTGGATGTTGAGTTACTTCAATACCAAGATAGTAGTGAACATAGCCCAAGTATGTCATTTCAAAATCTTTCCTCAATTCCTTCTTTATGGATGCAATATAACTATGATTGTTCCATGCCATCAAAATATCATCTACATACACCACAAGATATACAACTATTTTTTGAACTTTCTTGACAAACAAATTTGCATCATTAAGATCATAATGTTTGAAGTTGAGTTTTAGAAGATACTCAATTAACTTCTCATACCAGGCTCGCAGAGCTTGCTTGAGGCCATACAAGTATTTTACAAGCTTGCATATTTTATGTTCATGGCCCTTCATAACAATTCCTTCTAGTTGGGACATAAAAACATTCTCTTTCAGATCTCCATTCAAGAAAGTAGTTTTTACATCCATTTGATGGACTTTCCAACCGTTTTGTGTTGCCAAGGCAAAGAGTGTCTCGATGGTAGCCCATTTTGATGTGGGAGCAAAAGTCTCCTCATAGTCGACCCCTTCCTTTTGTGCAAAAGTTTTTGCCACAAGCCTAGCTTTGTGCTTGTCAAGTGAGCCATCTGCTTTATACTTGTTCTTGAAGAACCACTTGCAGCCTATTGGTTGGGCTCTCAATGGAGGATCAACCAAATTCCAGGTGCCACTTTTTATCAATACATTATATTCTTTCAGCATCGCTTCTTTCCATTCATCATGAGAAGCGACTTCTTTGAAGCAAGTTGGTTCAAAATCTGTAGATAAGTTCAATTCACAATCATAAGAAACATTTATATCAATAGGTGAATCAAAATCATCTACATCACCTCCATTATGTCTGGTTGAGCTTCTTGCTCATGTCTTTCCAACCTCATAAGGACGAACGCTTTCAAGTGTCTTTGTCAGCCATTTTGGAGGACCTTTTTGAGATGGCCCAGGATACTCAGTTGATTGAGATGGAGCTGAATCAAGATTTAGTCTCCCAATTCTGTCAATCACATCACTTAAAGTGTCATCAGTGGCTGGAGCTTCATGTGAGGAGAGAGTGCTTCAGAAGAATATTCCAAAAATTGATCTAGTATAGGAATCCCCCCTTCAGGATGTGGAATCTCATTATCAAATTCTTGAAAAGAATTTGAAAGTTAGAATCTAACCAAGTGTTCAAGTTGTCACTCAAAAACATTGTCATTCTTGGAAGATTCAAGAAATATCACATCTATATATATTATAAACTTCTTATTAACTTCATCATAGAGATGGTATGCTTTGGAGGTATTTGAGTACCCCAAGAAGATACACTTGCGACTCCTTGCATCGAGTTTTTTCTATGTTTGTTAAGTATCAATGCGTAACATGTGGAACCAAAAACCCTGAGATGCCTCATAGAAGGAATGTGGCCATACCACATTTCATAGGGAGTCTTGTGTTTGATAACATTAGATGGACACCTATTCTTTATATGCACGACACATAGAACTGCATCAGCCCAAAACATCAGTTTAACATTCTTTAAAAACATCATGGAACGTACCATATTTAATATTTTCTTGTTCATTCTTTCAGCTACTCAGTTCTGTTGGGGATTATAAGGCACAATTGTTTGATGTTTGATCCCATGCTGGCGAAGATAGTTTTCAAATTCGTTTGAAGTTTATTCTTTTCCATTACCAGGGCAAATAGAGCCAATATGAGATTGTGCATCATTTTCAATCCATGCATGAAAGTTCTTGAATGTTTAAAAAGCTTCAGATTTGTTCTCCAATAAATAAACCCAACACATTTTGGTGTAGTCATCAATAAATGTCAACATATATTTATTACCATTTTCAAAAGGAACAATCATTGGGCCAAATAAATAAGAATGAAAGGGTTCAAGTTTTCTATGTTCTTTGGAATGAGAATCATGAAAAGGTTGTTTGTTGTGCTTTCCTTGAATACAAGCATCACATTGCTTAAGTTTCCTGGGAATTGTAGGAAAACCAATAACACCATTTTTCTTCAACAAACGAAGGTTGTCATAGTTCAAGTGTCCAAATATAGCATGCCATAAAAGAATTGATGGAGATGTACCTTCATCATAGTGAGGATTGTATGAGAAGTTTTGTGCACGAGCATAGGTTCCTTGCAGCTTTAGAAGTATTTATTCTTCAATCCCCATCATGACAAGTGAGTGATCTGATTCTTTTCATGCCTCGATCTTGCCATGAAATATATGAATGGAGTGTCCTTGCTGGTGGATGTGGACCAAAGACAACAAGTTTCTCCTCAGCTCTGAGAGGTGTAGAACATCTCGTAGAAGAAAATCTAGAAGACTAGGAAGTTTGAGCTCGATGGTGCCAAACCTTCATGGCTTGAGTTTGGACTTGTTTGCAAAGTATACTACTCCATCAACATTCTCAATGAATTCTTCAAAGGAATCACTCCTAAAATTCATGTGGCAACTTGCTCCTGAATCAAGAAATTAGTCATGCTTCTATGAAGCAAGTGAAGCATTGAATAAGTCTTCATTTACTCCAATATTGCAGTGTGCCACAACATAATGAGTGGACTCAAGTGGTTTACCTTTCCCTTTGTTAGTTGTTTTACCTTTCCCTGCATTTATTTCCTGCTCAATTCAGTCCCAAGGAAACTTACAAGTGGAAGCATCATGTCCATATCAATTGCATCATATGCAATGAAGATCAAAATTTTCTCCTTGGAATTGTTTGCACCCCTGCCTCTAAAATTACTCCTTCCTCTTCCTCTTCGGCCACCTCTTCCTCTAGAAGAATATTGTGCATGATTCTTCTCTTTATGTGCAAGGTACACAACTTCTTTAGAATACTTAGGAGCGGTCTTCTTCCCAAATTCTCTCTCTCTCACAACAAATTTATTTTCAAGGGAGTTAATGGTAATATCCTTAAGGTTTCCACTTGCTTGCAATTACTCAAGATAATGTGAATAAGTGGGATATAATGCCTTGACATAAGCTATGAGAGGAATATCTATCTCAACACCAGTGGATTTTATATCATGCATAATGGTTCTTATTTCTGATGCTAAGGAAAGAGGGTCATCGCTTTTCAATTCAACACTTAACAAATTAAGAATCAATTGAAAAACTTCAAGTTTAGAGTGTGAGTCATACAATTATTTCAACTTATTTAAATATTCAAAGACATTTTAAAATGGAAAAATATGGGGACTCACCTCTTCATTTATTGGTGCTGTAATCAAGGCGCAGGCCTTGCTATTCTTATTTTTCGAAATGGCAAGATCCTTATTTAAAGTGGGCTTTTCATGTGCATTATCTTCTTATCCTTTACAAACCCCTTTACACAACTCATTGAAAATGTGGGTGTGTATTATATTCCCGGACCACTAAGGGTAGTTCTCCTTGCTAGTGAAAACTACTCCCACATAGATATGAGTGAGTACATTCTTAAAAAAAGGATTATGTGCTTCAAAATAATGCGACCTTATTTTTCCTTCTTGGTTAGATAAGAAATTTATTTCATGTACAAAGAGAAAAGCTATATTGATTCTATCACCACTTACTATTCATAATATATGGCATACAATCGTATATAAAGCATGACATAGAAAATCATATAGATTTTGTGGCTTGCATAACCACGTGGTTTGCGAGTGATAGAAGCGAATGGCAGTAAGAAAGGGGACAAGAAGTGAAAGACCTTTTCCACATCAGGGAAGGAAGAAGGTTAAGCGGGTCTGGTGGAAGAATACTTTTCACAATCATTACAACAAAGGTGTACATCAAAGAGCCACATGTGTTGGGTGTGGAGCATGATTATTTAGAGGTCTTTGTTTCAGCTGAACGTATACCACAGGAAGTTTGTACATGCCTCCATGTGGGGGGGTGCAGTGCGGGGGGGACTTCCCCCCCTGTAGGGGTTCGGGGGGGCTGATCCCCCCCCGGCTGGGGGGTATTGGGGCCAGCGGTCCCCCGGTGGGGGTTTCGGGGGTAGCGCCCCCTTGAAGCTAAAAACAAATGTAAAATTGCCTTGTAAAAGTATAGTAATTTCTAGTCAATCTGGGCCATTCATTAGGCGGATGATCTGACGGTAGAACTTATGTTTAGTTAAGGGCTTTTTCCCTAGAAGGCAACCCCTCTCTTTGTATGAGGGCATTGTATTGAGGCTGTGTAATAGATATGTATTCTCTCAGCGAGAAACAAAGACTTGAGACTGTGAGAGAAAATAGAGGATATTACAACGGATCTGTTGTAGGGTGTGTCTCTTAATTTTGATGGATAATAGAAAGGAAGGACTAGCTGTTCAGGGTGGACGTAGCCCAAACTGGGTGAACCACGTATATCTATGTCTCTCTGGTTTTATGTGTTTTTTGTGTTTATATTTATGCAATATTCTATGTGTTCCATTGCTCTGTAATATATAATTTTCTAACAACATGTTGGACGCTCCATCTAGAGCAGTGTCTCAAGGAAAAAGCACCCATGCAAACCAATTGGTGAATATTTTTAACAAGCGAATCTGGCACAGGGAGATGACCCATTCACTTTGATGAGTGAAAAATGGTTTTACTAGATATGGTATCTTGTCATGGCCGCATTTTGTAAATCCTGTGTTGCAACATAATTGTAAAAGTGATGAAGTGTCTTCCATTGCTTATTAAACCAATGATGATGTTTTTGGCATTTTTTTTTATAGTTGAGGCATTGGTTTCTATTATGATGTAAACTTGACCAAAGAATGTGTCTTATAAACTCTTGGCAAGTATGGGGATCCTTTGGTCATGATTGATCATGTAATTTGCAAAGATTGTATTACAAGTTTGCAGAGGATGCAGGTGTCAGTTCATCACTTATGGGTCCAAAGAACAAGGGTGAAGGAGAAGAAAATCTGGCCTTTGAGGACACTTGTTGTGCAAATAATGTAACACAGTAGATGAAGATTATGTTCGTGTTTTTGGAGGAAAAAATGTCCTTAGTGGGGAGGAATGATCCAGGTGGCTCCAAAAATGTTCAGGATTCAAAAGTGGCTTTGGAAAATCTTAGACACCAAAACCATTGGATTGAAGTGGAACTAGGGTCAGATTGAAGATCTCGAAGCAAACTTTCCAATGATGTGAAAAACACCTCAAACTGAGTTCGTGGGTGAAAGTTATGGCTAGCCAAAGTTTTGGTCAAACTAAGCCTAGTGGCAGCCACTAACAGGGCAACAATTTGGCATTTACTGCACGGACGGATTCCGACCGCATTAACGGGAAAAATTTTTACCTCTTTAATTTGTCTGATTACCCTTAAAAATTGGTCGACGAAATTTGAAAGGTTAGTTTAAAATATGTAAAAAATAAATAAATAAATAAATGATATATGGGGTGGAGGGCCGCCACCCCCACCAACCCCCAAAATTGTGTTAATATATATTAATATATATATGTGTCAAGGCCGTGAGTGACCTGGACCCCGCCCACCCACATTCAACCACCGCAAAATACATGGGGTCAACGGGGTTTGAACTTGCGTCGGTAGGTGGTCGGCCCACCCCATGCAGTGGGCCCATAACAAAGCTCCAAACGTTTAACCATAACACACCACCCAACTTAAAGCAATACACCAACGACTGTTGGGTTGTGTTATATTCTTTCCACATAGTTAACAGGGGGTTTGAGGGGTACCCGTAACCCCACTTTATGGGGTCCGGAGCAACGCCCCTGAAAATTTTGGTTTTGGACCCTATGTTAGGTTGGGCGGACCCACCTATGGTTTTGTGCATGATTTTTGCACATGTTTTTT
>APFE031022303.1:33370-51735 GCA_000404065.3 Pinus taeda
TCCCCACTGAAACACCTTGTTCAATCCTGTTAAAGCATGTAAGGGAGCTGCAATTAAGGAAAAGTTAGAAATAAACTTTCTCCAATACTGTGCTACTCCTAAGAAGCTTCTAAATTCTGTAGCAAATTTGGGTTTAGGCCAGTTTACAATTATTGCAACCTTAGAGGGATCTATCTTCAATTCACCACCCCCTACAATATGACCCAAATAATTTAAAGATGTTTTGCCAAATTCACATTTTGAGAGCTTAACATAAATATTTTCCTTTTTCAAAACATCTAAAGTCTGCTTAACATGCTTTAAATGTTCTTCACATGTTTTACTCAATATAAAAATCTCATCCAAATATACAATGACAAAATCATCAAGAAAAGGTTTGAGTACATCATTCATTACTCTCATGAAAGTAGCAGGAGCATTAGTTAAGACAAATGGCATAACCAAAGACTCATACAATCCCTGCTTTTTTTTGAAAGCAGTCTTCCATGCATCTTGCTCTACAACTCTGACTTGATGATAGCCACTATGCAAGTCCAACTTGGAAAAATAAACAGCTTCCTTTAATTGATCCCATATATCATCTATATGAGGAAGGGGATAACAATTCTTTATCGTTATCTTATTCAGTGCTTGGTAATCAATGCACATTATCCATAAGCCATCTTTCTTTCTCACCAAGACAATTGGAGACCCACATGGTGATGTGCTAGGTCTAATGAACCCCTTCTCGAGCAGCTCCTATACCTGCTTCTTGATTTTTGCATTCTCTAAAGCAGACAACCTGTGGTTGCGATTGTTGTTTCATCTCCTGAGTATGACCCCAAATCCTTCTGAATAGCTGCAACAATCTTCTTCTTTTTTCCCTCGAACTTCTTGGTTCTCAGCTCCAGATGCAGAATCTAGCAGTGTTCATCATCATGTCCATCCTTTTTACAGTGAGTGCATGAAGATTTGGTATTTTGTACAGTATTGACCTTCCTCTCTTTCCATTTCTGTTTTCTTTTCTCCTTATTCTTTCTTGCATTGGGTTTCAATGATCCCCCAACTTCTGGGTTCACATTCTTGCCTCTAGCACCTAGATGTGTAGCTTGAACAGATACCTCATCTACGCTAGTGGAATTAAACATGATAATTGTGTGTTTTAAGTAGATGTGTAGACCTCATATATACTTCAGTAGAGTTTCAGGTGAGTCTAAAGAAATTCCTAGAATCAAATCTCTTTTCCTAAATTCTTGAGTGTAACTTTGTACACTTTTCCCTTTCAATTAGTGAAGAGTTTGCAAGCTCATCATGGCTTGCTGCATATAGGCTAGTGGGTAGAACTTTTTTTTAATTGCAGAAACAAATTCACTCCAGACAGAAAGAACCTTACCATGCTTTTGCATGTCAGCTTGTGTCTTGCCTTCCCACCATACCAAGGCAGTGCCTCCAAGGCGTAGGCTAGCCATCTGAATCTTACTACTATCTGAATCAATGCTCTGTACTCTGCAATAAACATCAATCTGTCTAATCCAATTATCCAGCTTCTCTGCATTCAATTCTCCATCATATATTGGTAAATCAAATTTAACATCTAATTTAATCAAAGATGTTTTCTTTTTGTTTTTAGGGGCACTAGGAGGTGTGGAAAGTTTTTCTTCTTTCCCTTTGCCTTTAGAGTGGTCATGGAGAAAAGATTCCTCTGCTCCTTTATCTTGTTTGGATTTTGATGAATCTTCCTCTCTACCTTTCTTAAATTCTCTATACATTTCCTCTACCATGGGTCTCATGGTCATGAAACTATCCATGAACTGAGGGTCTGATTCCAAGGGAGTTTCTTCTGACATTTTCCTCTTGGGATAGACTCTTCCAATTTCAGGGTTAGTTTCAACCAACTCTCCTTCTCCTAATTTAAGCTTTGATCTAGTTAGCATTCAACAACAAAATCTAGCACAAGCTTGTCTAACCTTAGTAAACTTGAGCTCTGATACCACTTGATCTGAAATTTATCTAGGATAAATAACTAAAGGTATTACAGACTCATGTGCATGGATGTGCCTATGTTATTTTATGCAACGGATCGATAAGATTACGAATACACAGACACTGAAGTAGTTTAGAGAAAACATAAAAGGCAAACATGTAAACACAACAAGTTTAATAAGGACTTCACCCAATCCTCCTGGGCTACGTCTCTCGGTCCAGCCTTCAGTGGTGGCCTCTCTATTATGTTTTCAAAGTAGAGTTTCTTTACAACAGTGAGCTCAATTTGAGTCTCACTCAATAGATATGAATCAGTAGGATTTGAGTACATAGACTCTCCTTACTAGTACTTGACCTCTACCGGTCACAGTAGTATGAGCCCAATCTGAAACTCATACATGACAGGCATATGCCGAGGAGCTTGCTTGAACCTCTCAAGCTTTTTTTGGAGTGCACAGACTCTCTGACTCTCTATGGATCTGTCTGGCTCAATGATGCCCTCAGGTCAGCTCGGCTTCTTCACTCTGCTCTTAACTAACTCTCTTTCCTGCTTTTTCTGCATGCCCTGTCTCTGTCAGCTCGTGGCTTTAAAGCCAGTTTGATTTTTGTCAGTTTGTTTCCGCTTCTCGACATTCTAGTTTTCCTTCCTCTTTCCATTCGAACTCCCCTTTATGCATCATCATCATTGTGTAATGCTTCACAGGGAGGTGGCCATCTATTTCATAACAAACTAAGTGTCAGTTCTCTTGAAATTGTTTGAATGGTCGTTATTTTCATTTGCTCTGAGATTGCCTGCGAAATACGAATCTTCTGCCAACTCATCGTCCATGTCAGACTTCAAATCCCATGTAATCTTGCTTAACCACTTGTCAAATCTGGTCATTTATCGGGGCATGCCTCCGCCATTGATCTAGGTCCCCCCAGATCCTACGCTCATCATTCATATCGGGCCGGTAAGTAGCATGAAGTTTACCCGTCTGATGTGAGCGGTTTTCTCTCTCTTCCACTGGACACGTGTCACTCAGTGTGTGGAATCGGGTGGGACTCGGCCAAAACTACTTACTGCCCCAAGGCCTTCCGATATCTTGCCGGTTTTGGCGGAATCTACGGAACCGAATTTATTACTTTTCTGCATTTCATAGCCATTTCGGGTCCGGGCACTTCAGGGCTTCCCTTCATTGAGGGGGATGCCCTGTGATACACAATTAACGCTTTAGCGCTAATCACGTATCAGAAACCACCCTCGTTTCTTGAATTAGCCTTTGGTTTTGCCAATTTGCGCTAGCGCGCGTTACCATGGGCCAACGGTCTGCACGCTTGACCGAGGGTCCTCATTGCTCCGCGTTGATCACAATTGCAACTGTCAAGAGGATTCCTTCTGATAGCTTGATCTTTCTAATACTTGAATATGTTTGGCATAATTTGAACGAGTTTATGAAAAATTAGAGAGTGTTTTAGGACCCAATTTGGATCACTTTCCATTATAGGGAAGCCACATGTGAGACCAACCGATTGAAATATAACCATGAAGTTTTTCAGACCAATCTCTGCTAAGAATTAAACCATAAAAATCAAGGATGTCAGCAATTAATATATCAATTCTTTGAACAACCCTTGGATTAGCAGATAGTCTAATAGTGACTGAATTTATTTCTCCTAAAACTTGAACCTTAGTTCGATCTAATTGGACAATATGGACTGCAAACTTCTGGGGTTCAATATTTAATTTGGAGCAAACTAATGCTGGCATTATATTTGATGAATCCCCTGAATCAATCAAGGAGCTATGAAAATTTCTATTGTAGATCTCATAAGTCAAGAGAAAAGGAGGAGTGTGAGAATTTGATCTATCCCCAATTAAAACAACATTGGTAGAACCCAACTTATCAAATGGTGGTTTACCCGATCCTCTGGTAGCCTTAGATAAAACACTAATTGGAAGAGGAGAAGAAGGTACTACATTTAATTCTTTAAGAAACAACTTTTGTTGATGCTTGAGCTTGCTAAGTTCATGCAGAAAAATGTTTTCTCAAGTCTTCTTCATATCTTTAACTATGTTATAATCCAAGGAATCCAACATTACTAGCGTTTTTGATGATGATGGAGGATTGGATGAAGATGGTTGAGTTTGGGGAGATGAAACTGGAGTTTTCTTTGCGGGAACTTTCTCTTTAGTAACAGGATTTGAATTTTTATTCTTTAGGTTTGACTGATTAGGCTCTACGATACTCCTACTTCTATTATTTACTTGTAGAGCTTCCTGTTCACTTTCATTATTGGAGTTAGGTAGAATAAAATCCCACATTCCATGACATTCAATTGTTTCATCTTCCTCTGTCTCTTGGCTAATAAAATTGTATCTTCTTCTTCATCATCATCTGTTAAAATTGGCAACTAGGGTCAAACTCGATGTGGGTCACCTTATTCATGGCTGATAATATTTTTCCTAGATTCCTCTCATCGAGAGGTGTAGGATTGATCTAAATATTATCCGATTTCGATAAGTATTTATGGAGATATGAATTTGTTTTTATTATTGACAAATTATCAAAGTCGGCCAGCAACTTATGTAGGCTCAGACGCCCAACAGACACATCTATTCACCTTCAATGTTTGGATATAAATACAAGATGACTCCTCCTCATTTGGTCACTCACTTCTCATCATATCTCTCTCTCTCCTATGCAAAAAAAGAGTCTCTTCTCTCTCCTGCACAGAAAGGATCTCTCTCTCACACGTGTGAAAAGAAGGATGCAGATTTCTTAGACTGGTGCACGGTGAAGTCTTGGACTGATGCGCAGCGAAGTCTTGGACTGGTGCATGATGAAGTCTTGGACTGATGCGCGGTGAAGTCTTGGATTGGTGCACGACGAAGTCTTGGACTGATGTGTGGTGAAGTCTTGGACTGGTGCACAGTGAAGTCTTGGACTGATGCGCAGTGAAGTCTTGGACTGGTACACAATGAAGTCTTGGACTAGTGCACGGTGAAGTCTTGGATTGAAGCGTGGCGAAGTCTTGGACTGGTGCATGGCGAAGTCTTGGACTGATGCGCGGCAAAGTCTTGGACAGGTGCACGGCGAAGTCTTGGACTGATGTGCGGCGAAGTCTTGGACTGGTGCACGGTGAAGTCTTGGACTGATGCGCGGTGAAGTCTTGGACTGGTGCATGGCGAAGTCTTGGGCTGGTACATGGTGAACGACTCACCGATGGAGACTTGAAGAGTTCGATCTAGGGTTTGTTGCCCTGGTTTAGGGTTGATCTAGGGTTTGTTGTTGCTGATATAAATCAGATCTTTGTACTATTTCTCTCTGCTGAATTATTGAATATAAAAGCAGATTTGATCAAAGGGTTTCCTCATATTGGTGTTTGTCCCTGGCTAGCCACCACATCTTGTGTCTCTTGTCTTGGCTTGTTTTCTGTTGATCGTTTAAATTTCTATCTACACTTTACTTAATGTACATGTGATTGCTAATTTGTGGATAATATTAAAAAAGATAAGTAAATTGCTCTAAGCCTAGAACATACCATAATTTAACATCATCTAAATTGGATTATGCATTAGATATGGCATTTGGTGGTTTAGGGTCAGTTGGCTGATTTCTTTTAAAATTCCTAAATGGTCTTTTTGTAGAAGTTTCAGGCACCTGTTTTTTTATTTCTACCATTTCATTGGACATAGTTTTAAGCACTTTTTGTAGGCCTTCCATGTCATATGGATCCTTGGTTTCTTTCTTCTTTGAATCATCTCTAAAGGTAACTTTCTTGGATTTCCTTTCCTCTAGAGCATTTTTCTTTTCCAAAGCCAAGATACATTTTTCAACAGCTATTGAGTCCTTCATATTTTCTACTAATGTTGGTTTGGCAGCTCTATCAACAAATATGGCTATGTTTGAAGGCAAAGTAGAAATGTACCATTCATTTCGGACTTCCTCACTAGGCTTGGATGTCGTAGGTATTTTATTCAATAATTTATTGAAGCGTGAGTTAAAGTCCTTAATGGGTTCTTTGATTGAAATTTCAGGTTGGAGAGGTCATTAATCAAAGTTGTTGTAGACCTATCATCTCCAAACTAAGTTAGAAATTGCTCTTGAAAAGCATCCCAGCTATTGATAGAACCTGGTGGTAACGAAAAGTACCATGATCATGCTACTCCTTGTAGAGTGTATGGAAATAGTCTAACAATAGAATCTTCTTCCGTTACTACATTCAAGTTAATCGATAACATGAAATTGTTTATATGTTCTTCTGCTAACAAGCCATTGTCAAGATTAAATTTAGGTAGCCATTTTTCAGGATGTGCTGGCAATTGGGTCAAAGGTGCAGGCATTCTGACAGCTCTTGGGTTCGTCCATGGCCTTGGTTGAGGTTGATTATGTGCCATTGTTGAGCTATTAGTATAAGAGGGTAAGGAAGCAGTTGAAATTGATTGAGTAGAGGATGTTGCAGCTCCTGTACCTGTTTGGACTATGATCTGGAGTTGGGAGATGGGTGTATGACCTTGCAATGGCATGGATGGAATGGAGGATGATGAGGACAGAGTCTCGCTGTTAGATTCTGATGGTGTCTTTCTAGCCCTTTTTCGACTTGGTAGAGGGAATTAAACTCATTGAATACCAAGCTTTTCACTCTTTGCCCTAGTAAGCAATTGCGATGGAATATATTGGGAAGTAACACTTCCTTGGGATAACTCAGACTCTTCTTGGGATATTGAAATCCCCTGGAGTTTGTGAATCAAAGATTGTACTTCAGGAGGTTCAGGAGAAGGACTGTCTAGCTTGTTTAGGGTTTCAGCAGTGGGTTGTGTATTTTTCTTTTCAACTTATCGCTTGGGAATAGGAGATTTAGAATGCGAGGGAGAAGTTGGAGGTGATGGTGAGGGAGAATTACTCTTAGAATGGCCTGTAGATTTAGATTTACTCGCCATTCACAGTAAACCCCTCCTTCTAGTGCCAAAAATTTTGATGCCTCTAAAACCGTGGCAACAAGATTGGGGGATAACCACCTAGTCCAACCCTTAATACAGTTCTTTTTCCATTTGATATGGTGGCTCTGACTGGATAATATGGGACCAGTTTCCCAGTAAAGGTGTGATTTGATGAGTAGGTGTTTAAATTGTAACAAGATGATAAATAGTTTGGATTGTAATACTTATGAAAATATACAAAAATATCTATAGATATATATATCTATAAATATATAACCCGGTAAATCACTATCTATGCAATTTATGATGACTTCTGCGAACCAAACGCTAATAAAGATTAAACAAATGATTACAGAAGTTAAGCATGAAAGATTATTACTTCAAACAAAGTAATAGAATAGAGATCACATATCATAATAACATTAATTTCTAGTATGCATGTTTAGGATATCAATTCCAGATTTATTCAGAAGTGATATAGATGCAAAATTGATTAGAGATTCACATATACAACAATATTGAATCAAAATACTGCTAAATTGCCTAACATGAAACAAAATGACATAGATATAAGTACCATATGTATTTAAAATGTGCTATTGAAGTAACAGCTTGGTTCATTCTTCTTATTCTCAAAAACTCCAAAAAAGATACAGAAATGCGAGTCCTTTTGAAATCCGCTAACAAAAAGTAGAACCTTGATCCTTGCTTTCTATAAAAATCAACTAAGAAGTCCAGTGGTACTAACTAAAGCCTTTGTACCCTATACTGAATGAATTGGTCCATTTTTCCCGGTCCTAGCATGATCTTTGCGAGATGACTCACTTGCGCAAATGTCTCTGCTGATCTAAAGAAGTCATCAAATTCATCTTTTTCATGGATGAATTGCTTAACCTTTACCTGAGTATTAAAATTATAAGCCACTTTATTTGGGTCATATTGTCTTCTCAGAATAATAGCTAGGTTCAGACCCCTTATTTTCTCAACTTCAGCTTGTGCATGCTTGTAGTCATGCAACGAATAGATACCGCATTAGATTAGAAAGGCAGGCCATAACTGTTTCTTGGCGTCTTTGAGATTTTTTTGTAAGGCCCTTTTCAATCGTCTGACAAGCTATTTCCTTAGCCAGTAGTTTATCCGGGATATATAGAGGAAGGACATGCGGATCAGTGATACTACCATAAACCCTAACGTATGTAAACAATTCTTCCCCAAACCAACTGCCAATTGAAGTTAGATCGACGTTGGGTTCCGCAGATAGCCGAGGGGCTAGTCTATTAAAGATGGCCTGATGAATGGGTAGGATGAAGCCATGGAAAATTTTGCAAAAATGTTTCTTAGATTTCTTTTGCCACAGGTCTTTATGGTAAATATGGGTAGGGGTTGGGTCTTGCACAATCCATTTCCATCCCATGATGGGAAAAACAGGTTGAAACAAATGGTGTCAACTATATATGCGCTCATATAAAATGGGGGAACCACTCGGGTGGTAAAAAACATGTTCTTCCTATAATAAAGTATTTGGACAGCCATTTTATCTGATAGAATGGTTGCCCAATCCATCACATAAGAATTCAAAGCCCCTTCTATTAAGGGAACCATTTCGATGGAAAACTTAGTGGAATTGGGGCTTCCAAATAATCTACACATGATTGTGGCAGCATAACAATATGGAGATGCTAGAGAGTCCACATAATACATACTGGATGACTCGTGCTTATGTTTGTAAGGGAAATTCCTCCTTTGTTTGATGGGGTCGGACTCTACTTCATTTTCCTTCGTGAAAGCTTCAAGGAATGATTTGTTGTAGCACTTCTGAGGCTCTGGCAGATGATACATTTTCTTCAAATTCTTAGGCTTGAAGGACCCAAATATTCTCCCATCATATGTGAAGAGTGTTCTATCTATTATGTTGATACCTTCAACTACCCATTTTACCATGTCATTGTATGGAAAAATGTTTGCACGGGCCGTTATTTGGTGAAGGAAAGAATCAGCTAAATCACTAAGTGTATTCTCTGACTCTGCAGGTCCGTCAACCATTGCTTATCCTTCTATTACCTTTGGGTTTTCCTTTTCCAGCATATCATATATTCCTTTCCATGAAATCTTCCCATAGTAATGGCATGTTGTATCTGAGATTAACACAATCTTTTCCGTTCCTTCGGCTACTGGAGGGGAAGATTTCATCTTTTGGGCCTTGTTTGTCATTTTGGCTGGATGCATACTTCCTTATTCGAACCAAAATTATATGAGACAGCAAAGAACGATAAACTTAAACCTTCATAGTGACTAATTCTTGAACAGATAGTGGTGATAATAGTACAGTACAAGATCAGGGCAGGAGCATTTGGTACGAAAGATTTCGTATTATGAATTGATATTAACACGCAGGACAAAATCTTCGAAGGATTGATGTCATTATTGTTCTTAATGCCTCACCGTATTGAACGATGTCAAACTTAAATGCTTCAATAAATAGATCGCATTGCATTCTTCCCAAGGTCTAATTAGAATGCATGCCATCAATCTGTTGATTTTGCGATGAGTGATTTCAATATATATTATTTTAATATTCTGAGAGCCATCGCATATTGCAAATCGGGAGGTATAAGAACCATGTTCTAAAAGCCTTTATAATTTATGCGATTGCGATACATGATGACTTGGCACAAAGAGTTTGGGAAATCCTTATTTGCTTGCCCGTATAATATTTTCTTTTTATTATCACTTTATTTATTTTTTAACATTGCATCGCATTCTTCCCAAAGTGAGTCTTATCTATTTCTGTTGGGATTGCGATATACGATCAATACATGTTGCATCACAAGTTTTCAAGTGTGGCTTCATATGGTTTTTATCGATATGCGAGATGTGAGAACCTTATCGCATCGCAAAGTTCCAATGGCCCTTTACAGCTTATTTGTCAGAATTAGCAAGATGCAATATCTGATAGTTTTATCGCAATCGCATGTTCATCGATGAATTGTTTTAAGAAACCTAACGTTTAGGATTGTGCAGTAACTTTGCATTTCTACACTAATATTTAGATTGAATTCTTTTGGCCTTAAGCACATGCGATGTTTGAGGTTTTTAGAAGGTTTTTTGAAGCACTTTTATTTAAAAACGAGAAACAAAGAAATTGATTTATATATAAAGATTTTATTGTTTTTAATAAATTAAAGGGGCCCTATTTCTTATTTAGCATCTAAGAATAAAATTAAGAAAAATTTGAAATGGGGGGGTTGTTGCATAGCACAACAGGATGGTAATCAATCAACAGCTGAGGTTGTCCCTAAAATTGTTTGGGCAGTTAACATCCTATGCGGAGTTCAAGGCTGATTTTCACAACGTATCAATTCGTGCACGGAAGGACCCAGAAGGAATGTGACATGTACTGCCTTATTTAGTGTCTGAGATGGATGTGCAGGAAGTTGTAGGGTATTGGCCATCGAGGTGGCACGATCCTACAATGTTGGAGGTGTGAACCAGTATAGGTGCAGATATCTCTACTACGTAGAAGCGGAAGGAAGCCGCTAAGAAATTTGTGCACACATTGGCCGAGTAAAATAAGGAGGTTGTTAAGGCAGCTACAGAGAAGGCACGAATAGAGGAATAGTGCACTGCTAAAGAGGAGGAAAAGAAGGAACGGAAGAATGTTGAGGAGAGTGAGAAGTATACTACGCATCGCACTAATGAAAAAGAAATTTCAGAGCAGGAAGGAGGGGGCGGTGAAGAGCGGAGAACTCCATTCATTTTGAAGAAATGCGGACAGGAACAAATGGGAGGCCAATGAAAGAAACATAAGCCTGATAAGCAGACCCATCTGGATCCCATGGTGCTGATGGAAGGTGATCTTGATGAGAACAACGACAAGATATGGGACACAACGATGGAGGTGTTGCAGTAATTTAAGTAGTAATACATGCAGATGCTAGGGAGAGTCCAAAAGGATCTACGCAAGCTGTAAATCCAGGCAAACAGGATTCAGGTGGATGATAGGAAAGTGAGCGGTGCACAAGCGAGCTTGACGTAGGGTAGTAGCACTATCATAGATATTGAAAGGACTCTGGATATCAAAGTCTTTCCTTTCCCAAAGGGGTCCTTTCACATGGAATCGGACGAGGAATGCGTGTTGCTTCACACAGTGAAAGATATAGGATTGAACCTTGTCTCTGAATTCCCTTAATTCCCTACATTAGGGGGTCTTAGATCAGCTGAATATCAGAGAACAACACACACTCATTGTGGTCAGTGAGCTTGAAGTCAACAATGAGCAGCTCTTCGCAGAAAAAACTTAGGCATTGAAGGAACATGAGGAGTTGCAGACACAGCACCAGAACTTGGTCACAACAATTGAGAAGGCATGTTGATCTAGGTGGATATTGGTGGCCACCTACCAAATCCACTTGGACCCCCACCATTGTTTCTTTCAGCTTTTTAGTTTCCTTAATCGTAGCCCAGTTTACTATTTTTAGCAGTTTTTCGGGTCCTGAACTTCTCGAGTTGTTTTGAGGCCCTAAACGACGTTTTTTGGAAAAACTGGGAGCACATGGGTCCATGGACTGATGTTGCTCTTCCTAAGGTTGTAGTTCTCGGATAGATATTTCTAACAAGATACTGCGCACGTTAAACAGGGATCGTATGCCAAAGTTACGACCCCGGGAAGTTGATGTACCAGTTTACCCAAACGGGGCCCACAGTTTGGAGTTTCATCTTCTAGGTTTAGGTTTTGGAATGTTAATGGTTTTTCATTGCTTCTCAACAATAAATAGGCCTTCAAGCCTCATTGTAACACAGTTCAGAGGCATGTAGCTTCCATGTCTCTTCTCAGAGATAAGCTACCATTGCCCTAGCTGGTTTATTTCCAATTTTGTTTGTAATATTTTAGTTTTTTACATTAATGAAATGAAGTATTATTTCCACTGCATCTCTATGTTTATGGTTATCTCTGTAATTTGTTGTGTTCTTGTTTAAATCTGGATCAGTGGTATCAGAGCGATCTGTTTTTTCTCTGTTTTTCTTTGCATGTCCCCAACAAGGTCGAGAAATAAGGATTTAGGGCTTGAATTGGTCGAACCTTTGCAAGACCAGCGTCGCAAATCCCGACGGCCTCCCATGGCGGATGAAAATAAAGACAAAGGGGCAGGAGGTCCTATCAAAATCTTGCTCGAAGAAGCCCTCAAGCGACAAAGGAACACGATGATGTACAACTTCACCCAGATCCTTCAGCAGCTACCCAGGGGTGGCGCATTGACTTCTAAAAGCTACTCTGGAAACGCCATATCGTTTAAGGTACAAGTTAATTTTGAAATCTCCATATTCAATGGTTAGATAGACGCGGATGCCGTCGATAAATGGTTAAATCTGCTAGAGGGTTATTTTTCTATTCATGATTTTTCCATCGAGAAAAGATTATTTTCGCTCTTCTCAAAGCAACCCCCCACGTCAAGGACTGGTGGAAAACCTACTACGAATAGAAGGATGAAAGTACAGGCTCACTGTTTTCAGCCACACCCACTTGGGATTCATTCTGTGAGGCCATCAAGGTGCAGTGCTACCCTGTCGAAAGCTATGAGGATCAATACATAAAGTGGACCATGCTGCGGTAGGGAAGGAACCAAGACGTGTCGGATTTTACCAATATTTTCCATACCCTTCGCACAAAGTTGGGTATCAAGGATTCAGAGCAGAATTTGATACTCAAATACTGCGACTACTTGCACAAGTACATCCAAGAAGAAATAGAATTCTTGAACATCCCCGCACTCAGCATGGCCTACTGATATGCCGTCAAGATTGAGCAAAAGTTTAAACAAAAGAAGTGAGACTTTGGATCTGCGAATCCGAAGCAAGGGAAAGGTGCCCCCAAACTGCAGAACAAAGGACAAAGTGAAGGTGGGGCAGCCCAAGAAAACACACCAAAGCTGCAAGCAAAGAACAGCACCGTGAAGCCGAAAAAGGACACAGGAAAGTGGTGTGAGTTCCATAAGAGCTCCACTCACAACACAAGTGAGTGTCGGGCCAAACAGTCATTGGTGGCCGAGTTGAAGGTTTTAGAATCAGATGCATGTTCTAACTCTGAGTCAGAACCCGACAAGGGGAATGACAAAGGGAAGCAGATTATCGATGCAGAGCCCAATGCCACCGTTGCCACCATGAAGATCTAGAAGGAGGAACCTGAAGATCCAAAGGAGGAGGAGCGTCTCTTCCACTCCCAGATGTGGGTAAAGGGCTCCCAGCTATAGTTCATTTTCGACAGCGGGATCCAAAAGAAACTCATTTCGGAAGAGATCGTGAAGCAGCTAGGCTTACCAACCACAACACATCCACAACCGTACACCATTGGGTGGCTTCACTAAGGACAGGATCTTCGTGTGAGCCAACAATGTCACCTTCCATACAACATCAAGCCCTTCACAGATGAGGTATTGTGTGACATTGCTCCCCTTGAAGTTTGTGATGTATTATTAGGACAACCTTACTTGTGGAAGCGACATGTTGTGTATGAATCAAGGCCCCGTGTTGTTATTGTTACTTTGGGAAATAATTTGTACAAGATACCTGAGGTAGCACCGCCTACCGCCATCTCTTTGATTACTGCAAAAAAATGCAATAAGCTCATTTCCAAAACCAGGAAATTTGTTTTCCTGATGATACGTCCTCAAGGAACGAAGAAGATGGTGGCCATGACCTCCAAACAGGGCCCCTCTGCACGACAACTACAGATGGACAAGGTTGTGAAGGAGTACGAGGATATCTTCACCTCCCCCACAAGGGTTCCTCTACACTGTCAGGTCAAGCACTTCGTCAATCTGACCCTAGGTGTGTTGCTGCCCAATGGACCAATCTATCGGCGCTCTGTTCTGGAGAATGATGAAATCAAGAGGCAAATTCAGGAGCTACTACAGAAAGGTCACATCCATCCAAGTTCGTCACCCTATGGGAGCCCAATCGTGTTGGTACAGAAGAAGGATGGGACTTGGAGACTCTATATTGACTATCGGGCTCTGAACAAGATCATTGTCCATAATAGGTACCCAATCCCATGGATTGATGACCTATTGGACCAACTGAAGGAGGAAAAATATTTCAGCAAGAACGATTTAAAGTCAGGATATCACCAGGTACCAATCGAACCCTTCGATGTGTGGAAGACAACCTTCAAAGCCAAGGAGGGCCTTTTCGAATGGTTGGTTATGCCTTTCGAATTGAAAAATGCTCCTGCAACCTTCATGAGGCTAATGGATGACATCTTGTGGCCATTCACCGACTCATTTGTAGTGGCATACTTGGATGACATCCTGATCTTCAGCCAAAGTTGGGAAGAACACCTCCACCATATCCGACAGTTTCTCCAAACACTACGGCAACACAAGTTATGTGCCAATTTTGAGAAATGCACTTTTGGCATGACCCAAGTTCAATATTTGGGATACATTATTGATGAATAGGGGGTACATGTGGATCCATCCAAGATCCAAGTCATTCGAGATTGGCCATCTCCAACCACTCTGACAGAGCTTCTCAGCTTTCTAGGTCTTGCCAACTTCTACTACAGGTTCGTGTTGGGATTTTCTCATATCATTTGGCCCTTGAGTCAAGTCACCAAGGGAGGAGCGAAAGCAAAATTATTTTGGTCTAAATCTCAACAGAAGGCATTCATAGAGTTGAAATTTCGCCTCTGCATGACACTAGTGCTCGCATTACCAGACTTGCAACAACCATTTGAGGTCGAGACATATGCCTCTGACTATGCTATTGGGGTAGTCCTCACTCAACACAGGCATCCAGTGGCATATCACAGTGAGACACTTTCAGACACAGTCCATAAGTATCCCACTTATGAAAAAGAGATGTATTCCATTATGCAAGCCTGCCAACAATGGAAGAATTACATTTTGGAGAAGGAAATGGTCATCCACACCAACCACCAACCCCTACAGTTCATACAGACCCAAGGGAAATTGTAGAATGATCGCTATCAGAAGTGGTCCACATACCTACAACAGTTCCATTTGAATATCAAGTATAAGAAGGGTAACACCAATAATGTTGCAAATTTCCTCAATCGACTACCAATCATGGCATTAACCACTATGCTCAACTCTTGTGGGCACGAGACTTCTGATTGGCCAATTCTCTACAAAAGTGACCCAAAATTCAGCCACACCTACCAGACACTCTTGGAGGGTCAGCATGTTCCAGATTTTCACCTCCAGGATGCCCTGTTATGCCACCTGGGTCACCTTTGTGTTCCTTCAAGCGAGCATGCCAAGATGATTTGGGAAGCACACTATAGTCAAGTTGTTGGAAATTTTGGGGTCGAGAAAATGGTAGCAGTACTGCAAAAGTATTTCTATTGGCCGAATCTTCGACAGGATGTTGGGAAGTACATCAAATCATGCACTGCCTATGCCATTGCCAAACCGACCATCAACAAGCAAGGTCTCTATACCACACTACCTACCCCTAGTCGACCTTGGGAATCCATCTCCATGGATTGCATGTCAGGCCTTCCTTCCACTAAGCATGGAAATGACTGTGTTTTTGTGGTCATGGACAGGTTCTTTAAGATGGCCATTATGATTGCCTGCAAGAAGAACATCACAGTAGAAGCCACTGCTAAACTCTTCTTTGAACGAGTGTGGGTACACTTTGGGATACCATAGTCTATCATCTCAGATCAGGATAGCAGGTTCCTCAGTACATTTTGGTCCAGTCTCTGGTCGATGCTCAACACCAAACTCACTAAGTCCACAGCCTTCCATCCTCAAACTGATTGCCAGATAGAAGTTGTCAATAGGATGATCGTACACATTCTGCACATGTACAACTCAAACCATCCACACACATGGGACGAGAGCCTCCCCTATGTTCAGCACAGCTATAACCGGGCTCTCCACAGCTCGACTGGCCACAACCCTTTTAAGGTGGGCTTGGGATTCCAGCCACTATGTCCCATTAATGTGGCCATGCCATTTGCAGCTACTCTGCTCATGTCCAGTCCGAAACAAATAAGGAAAATAGCTTCATTGAGCACATCCAACATATTTGCCAGCAGGTCCATGAAATTCTAGAGAAATCAAATTCCAAGTACAAGTAGCGACATTATCAACATCGGGTGCCGCACAAGTTTCAGGTGGGCGACAAAGTCTTGTTGCATTTGCAAAAGGAACGCCTCACTGAAGCCTATCGGAAACTCAGACCACTCTGATATGGTCCTTACACCATTACCAAGGCTATGGGAGACAATGCATTTGAGCTCAGCGTTCCCCCATTTCTTGGCATGCACCCAGTGTTCAACGTGGACCACCTTTGGCCATACTTTCCACCATTACTAGACACATCTGACATTGCAGAATAGCTCACACCCATAGAGTTAAACCCAGATTGCATGGAACAATCTGCAGCTAATCGGATCATGAACACCTAGATCAAGCACACTCGCCAACAAAATATCCAATTGTATTGAGTTGTCAAAGCAGGCCAACTCCTTCACTAGGGCAAGTGGCTTTGTTAGTGTCAGTCTTTGCAGCCTTCCTTCAGTGATCAAACATGCTCTTACAAAGTGATTTTAAGGTGTCAAGGTCAAATTTTGTCATTTCAATAAGTCTTGAAGCAAAATTTGGTCACTAGGCATTAGGTCTAGGGTTTGTTTTCACTCTTTTCAAAATTGTCCAAATGTCGGTCCATGTCACCATTCAGCTGAGTGTACCATTATTTAGAGGGTTTTCATCATCATGTCAAATTCCATTGGGTCATTTTACAGCTTGTTCATGCTTCAGTTGTGCCTAGGTAAGGTCCATTTCCCTCTCCTAGGGTTTTGGAGGTAATTTCTCTTGGATGGTCAAATCATTAGAAAAACTTGTATCCTAATGTTCACACACCTTCCCCTATCCTTAATGTACCTTATTAAACACTTCCCATCACTCAGATCCCCCAAATTCCTCATTTTTGCACAAACCCTAGTTTCTTGCTACAACCTAGAAATTTTCTAGGTTGGGCCTGTGTTTTGCCCTTTTGGACCCCTTCCCCTCACTCAATCTCTAATATTCCACTTTCCCCTGCTTCCTAACATCCCTCCCTACTTCCAAAAATTTCCCCAAGAATTTAGAAGCCCCTTATCGGAATAGGTTTCACTACAATGATGTTTCTGAGCAATAAAAGATGAATTTTGGAAACCTGAGAGAGGTTTTTGTCCAACATAGGCCAATAAAGAAAAACCTCCTTCACTTTTTACATAGGTGTCATGGTTTTAGATAAATGTCAACAATACAATTGCCTCGGGAGAATTGATGCACCTCTGAAGTTACCTTGGGAAAATCAGGTTTTCTCCTAGCTTGGTTGGCCAAATAACTTTCTTGATGCATCAAAGGATAACTAGACACAAAGATCTTTCCAATGAGCTATCATGAGCTCAATTTGGAGTTGAGGAAGGCATTCAAAAGTTGACTGCAACAACACTCTTCCTTGAAGCAGCCTCATTTGGCACATTTTGACCAGTCTTGGGAGATTTATTTTTGACAAGTCAAATGAACTATAAATTGAAAAATTCCAGTTGGGTTGGAAAGTAGACTCAAATATCTTTCCAACGAGCTATCCTTCACTGGATTTTGACACCGGGAAGGCCTCCAAAAGTCTCTTGCAAAAAGGCACTACCCACGGGCTCTATACGTCGCGCGCCTCAAGCCCAATGCATCGCGCTTTCCCTGTGCGCCACGTGCCTTGTGCGACGCATAGGATTGGGAGGTCCAAATGACAAATGGCTTGCAGTTTTGGATTTTTCATGAGAAATCGTGAATTTTGGTACTTGGACAAGAAATTTGGGCAAGTTTTGGGTCCCCAAAAGGTTAAAAAACATGCAAAAAATGACCTCACTGCCCCTTTTTGGACACACAGGAAGCAGTCTTGGGAGAATGCACTTTTGGAGGGGCAAATGGACACCAAATTGGAAAATTCCACTTGGGTTGGAAAGTAGACAGGCAGGGCTTTCCAAAAAGCCAATCTGAGCTCAATTTGGACTCCTGCAAGTGCCCCAAAAGTAGGTTGAAAGACGCGCAATGCATAGAGCTCACGCGTGCGGCGCATAGAGATTTTTGGTCAAATTTTCACCTTCCAGCTCAGAAATTCGGCCAGTTTGACTAGTTTTGATTTGTGATGTAATTTTTGAATTCTCTTGATGTAATTGATTGAACATTATGTAATTTTGACACTTAGTTACTTGTTCTAGAAGATTCATTCACCAAAGGGTGAAAATTAAATGAATGAATCAGTTTCCTAGCATATAGGGGTAAGTTGTTTGACTACCTAGATTTCAGTTCCTTGTTTAGAATTAGTTCAAACAGCTCCTAGAATGATGAGCTCGACCCCTAGAGGCAAGGAAAGGGTTTAGGATGGTCTATATGATGTAATTTCTCAATCATTTTCAGGGGTTAGAGAGGTTGGACTCTTGGGAATAGCTTGACACTCTATTGTA
>APFE031022303.1:78535-149895 GCA_000404065.3 Pinus taeda
TATTATTATTTTAAGATAATAAAGTTATTTTGAAAAGTGGTCTTAATATAATGGAATACATACATATATAGAGGGCAACAATATAAAAGGGAGTTGTCTATAATGCGACTTTTTGGAGATTCCCTTGACGGAATCCGGTGAAAGAAATTGAGGTTAAATCTTGATTTGTTGCAGTTAAAATGGTTTTTTAACTGCATATTTGGATTCAGCACCCTGGAAAACCCTTGGGACGCTTTGATTGTGCAGAAACAAACTAGCTATCAAACTTGCGATTCCAATAAATTGCTGTCGGATTTTGACCGCGAAAAAAACCCACCGGAAAGGCTTTTCAAAAAGTCGCATTATGACCACTGCATATAAAAGAGTATTTTTTAAGGTATTCAAGTTTTTAACAATCCAATTTAAGGAGAATATTGGAAATATATATTTTATAATAAATAAATAAATAAAAAATGAAGATAAAAAAAGTGAAAAAAATGGAATTTCTAGGTAATGAACAAAAACAATTCCAAAGAGAGGTAAAACAAGAAATCACAATACTTAAGTGACAATATGCTAAATTTGTGGATATGCATCACAAAGAAATAATGGAAAAGGACGAAGAAAATTCTCGTCTCAAGGACCACCTCGAAAGATTACTTGTGCAAGTGAAGAAGATTAAGGTCACAAAGAAAGAACTCAAGAAGCACTTTTCAGAACAAGAAGAGGAAACTTTGCGTTTAAAGAACCTTAATAAAAAATTATTATAACAAATCAAAGATTTAAAAGATGAAAATATTAAAATTCAAAACACTGAAAATAAAGTTGATAAATCATAAATCAAAGAACTTTTACGACTGAAAAACCATAATCAAAGTCTACTCACCCAAATTAAGAAACTTAAGGATGATAAGAAAGCATTAAAAGATAAGTTAGAACAATTCACTAAGAAGATCATATCAGCTTGTATCGACAAAGATGACTATTCCAAGACAGAAGGACATTCGAAGCCGAAAAAAAGATCAAGCCTTTTTCATCAACAAGCTTTGAGGACAAAGCTTTTTGAGGAAGAAGGCAATGTAACAAATAAAATATATATAAATAATGTTAAATAATTGTAAACAATAATAATCATAAATAACGATTAGATAAACTAGTAATTAGGTTGAAGAGGCATGTCTAAATGAGACATGACTCTTCATGAAGAGACGCTTGATATATAAGCAAGCCTCTTGTTCTCATTGTAAATCATTATCATTCTTATTCTTATTCATATATTTAATATAATATTTATATCCTCAATGGATAATTTCATATTCCAAGTCTTCTCGAGTAATTAATTTGTAGAAGGAACTTTGTTCTCTTTGTTCTCACTAGTTTCTCCTTCATAAAACAAATCAGCTTTCATAAGAGGAGATCTCTAAGCATTCAATATCTTGTCAAACTTTTTCATACCCCTTAACGTGTTTAAGGTTCATATTCAACTCAACCTATGCTTTGTCAAGCTTGTTTCTTAGAGCAACTACTTCTTCCAACTTCTCAGACTCTTTTCCTTTCTCTTTTAGCTGCTATAACAAGATGTATTCCATCTTTTTGGCCTCTTCTAATTCAAATATTAATTGGATAATCTCTTCAAACTTAGGCTCTTCTTTAACATACTTAATCATGATTTCTTTGTGTTCTTATTCTTTTGCTTGAGCCTGTCAATTTCTTCTAGAACGCTAATTATCTCCCCCTTAATATCAACTTCACCTTCTTCTTCTTCACTTAAATCACACTCATTATTTTCCTTAGATTGAGTCTCTAGGGCCATAATCATGAACTCACTAATTCCTTCTTCATCAGAAGATTCATTTTCATGATCAACAAAATTGTTATCTTCTTATGTATAAAATATTTTATTTTTAAATATTTTCTCATTCATCATTATGGTGTATTTGTTCTTTTCTTTACCTTTAAACTTATTCTCTTCCTTCTTAAATTCAATTTTTGAGTCATAATTACCTACTCTTCCAAAATTAAAGCACTTAAAAGGAAGTTTTCCTTTATACTTACCAATCCCTTACTTCAGTCTTCTCACAAATTTCGCTTCTTCTTCATCTAAGTCAGAACATCAGCACTCATGGTCTTTTGTATATTTCTTATCTTGTTTGAATGCTACATCCCTTGTGGATAACTTTCCTTTTGTAATCCTCATTTCGTATGCTATTAGGGAGCCAAGTAATTTATCCATTGTTAGTTTTGTAATGTTAGAAATTTATTCAATAGATGATACTTTAGAATTAAACTTCAAAGGGAGTGATCTCAACACTTTTTGGACTATTGTATACCCCTTAATTTTTTCACCCAAACCCTTCATAAAATTAACAATTTCATCAACTCAAAGAAATAATTATCTCTGTCTTCATCATCATTCATTCTCAAGGACTCAAACTACATTCTATAAGATTGTAAGCCATTTTTAATTTACCATCTCCTTCATGAATGTTTTTTAGTTTGTCCCGCATTTCTTTATCAGTCTTACAATGCATTACTTTTTTTAAAAATGATTCAGTTAACCACTAAGGATAGCATTCATGGCTTTGGAATTGAATGAAAATTCCATCTTTTCATCTTTGTTACGTATTACATGTGGCTCTTCATAGCCATTCTCGATTACACCCGAAACGTCTACACCAAGGGACTTTAGGTAAAGCCTCATTCTTCCTTTCCAAAAGGTGTAATTAGTACCATTAAATAAAAGGGATACATTTGTTGAAAACCCTTCCTGGTTGGCCATTCTTATGAACTATATCTTCCTTCCAGTTGTTAGGACAATATAAAAGGAACCTTATTTGATACCAGTTATTGAAAACTAGGAAATTACTGATGAATCAATAATTGTGTCTTTTAAATGACAAATTTCAAATTATTTTAACAGCCTTTTAATCTTTTCTTTCATAGTTAGTAGAGTTATATACGTGTTCAAAAATTAAGAATAAATTTAAAAGCATACACACAAGCAATACATTCAGCACATGTAGACATCATATATAAGTGGAAACCCATAAAAGGAGAAAACCATGAAATTTTGTTGTGGTGTAAAGGCAAGCATCCACTCCCTATTTTACATCAATTTTGTAGGCTTCTACCTACAGGAGGATTCAACCTCTTGATTCTTCTGCAAGATACAACTTGCTAGGAGAACCCACTCCCTCTTCTTATAGACTCTAACATGTTCTTTTTTAGGCTACTACTTGAAAGGAGACACTAATCCCCTGACAAGATTACAAATTTACTAGTTTACATGGTCCTTTAATTTTGAATTATTCTTTTTCTTTAGCTCTGTTCTACACTCAATCTTTGCTCCCTTTATAGTGGTTTATATCCTTTACTTCTCTTCCTATATTTTTATTCACTCCTATTCCTCTTCATCTTTCTCTCTTCACCAAGAAATTCATGAACTTGTTCTCACAAATTTCAATTCACTAGCAGCTCCACAATTAAAAAATGCATCTTTTTATATACACATCTTTTGAATGTTTGTATTCCAAAAATATTTGAAGTGAAAGGTTGTCTCTTTGTATTCCAAGGCTCTTTGTGATCTACTATTCATTTCCAACTTTGAAGATCAAGCTAGGACAAATGGACCTTGTGCTATTAAAAAAAAACTAAAGTAACATAAGCCAACAACAATGATTGCGTAATCCAAGACCCAAAAATTTTTGTATCCATGTTACAGGGCATGAGCATTGATTACCCATTGGTAATTTGGATTGTGAATGCTAATTTTCCTCTAATAATATGGCCTTCAAACGTAAACAACTAGGCTTTATTCTGCATTTGTTCTTTGAATAAAGGAAAAATCAAGGTTTTTCTCCAATATATGCAACCATTTGCATCACAACAACTTCTAACACTTATATAACACCTTTAGCACCATGAACATGATCATGTGAATTAGATTGCAAGGTGGATACTAATCATAGATTTCATGGCATGGATATAAGCCAGGAGAGTGCACTTCTTGGAAATGTAAACTCAACATATAGAATTTTGTAATTTGATGATAATGTTCATGTTTAATGGAAACAAAAAGTTCTCTAGACCTCATATGCCATTTATTTACTTTTCTTATTAAAAAAACAACATCATAAACATAGTTCATGAAACATACATTGCTTATGAAGCATTACTAGTCTGAGTTTAAACTATTGTTAAGTTGTTGTCACTTCTTCATTGGGGTACGACTTCTTAAATCTAAGTCCATATTGAATCCTTCATAAGTCCATGTGCTAGCCTTCATAACCATTTGACATCAATGCCAACACTACTAATGTCAAAGGGGATATTACAGTTGGTGCATATTGATGTGTTTGGGCCTATGTCTGTTCCATCACTAGATAAATCTGACAAAGAAGAAATTAAAGGTCTTGAGGACAAATAATGGTGGAAAATTTTGTGGGAATGAATTCAAATATTTTTGTAAGAAGTGTAGTATAGATAGCAAGATAGAAGTTGACTCCATACACACCTTAGCATAATGGAGTTCCAGAAAGGATCAATAAGATGTTGATGGACAAAGTAAGGATCATGCTCAGCAATGTCGAGTTGGGACAAGAATTTTGGGAAAATGCAATGGATATTGTGTGTTATCTAGTAAATAGATCACCGTCATCAACATTGGATGACAAGAATCCACATGAGGTATGAACTAGTAAGAAACCTTCTCTTCAACATCTTAGGGTATTTGGCTATGATGTTTCTATACACACTCCAAAGGAGAATAGGATTAAGTTAGATAAAGAGTTGAGAAGTGTATCTTTATCGGATATAATAATGGTATGAAGGGTTATAAGCTTTGGAACCCATAAACTATGAAGCTTTTGTATAATCGAGATGTGGTATTTAGATAAGCTAAATATGTTATCAAATAGGAAGTCCTACCATGGTAGGAAGAACCAAAAATTATGGAGTTTGAATTGAATTATGATGAATTAGACTCTACAGAAGAACATGAATCAAAAGAAGGCAGACGGAAAGGTATAAGGTATACACCACCTGATTTAAATTCAAATTTTCATGTGTTTATTATTGATGATAATCTTAGACCTATTAGGGAGGCAGTGGATTCAGAGGATGGAAAAAACTAGAAAAAGGCCATGGCTGAAGAAATGAAAAGCTTATAAAAGAATGAAGTTTGGGATCTAGTGGAGCTAACAGTTAGATGAAATCCCATTGGCAGCAAATGGGTGTTCAAGAAGAAGTTGAACGCATAAGGTAGAGTGGAGAAATATAAAACTTGATTAATAGAGGAAATTGACTTTGGTGATATATTTTCTCATGTTGCCAAGTTAACTTCTATTATAGTTGTTTTATCTATTGTTGCTACTTTTTATCTTGGAGTATAATAGATGGACATGAAGATAACATTCCTACATGGGTATCTAGAAGAAGAAATCTACATGAAGCATCTAGAAGGCTTTGTTGTGAAAGGAAAGAAATAGCTAGTATGCAAGTTGAAAAAGTAACCATATGAGTTAAAGAAATCACAAAGGATGTGGTATCAAAAAGTTGATACTTATATATTGGGACTTGGTTTCACAAAACAACGTAAACTTTGAAATGAGAACTGATATTGTTACCCGTTTCTTAGAGATAGCAAAAAATTGACCCGATTTTGAAAAGGGGCGAGGCGGAAAACACATATTTTTTTTAGAGCATAGTTTTTGGCACTTTAAATAACCGATACGATTACCCATTTCGTAGGGGTAGTAAAAACGTGAACCGATTTTCAAAAGTGGTTAAGCAGAATACACTTTTTTTGGTTGGGAGCATATTTTTGACATTTTAAATTTTCTTATGTATCAAATATAAATATCTGTTTTTAAATATTAGTGATTTTTCATGCTGATTTTGAAATGTGTAGATGCAACGTGTTTGATTGTAGCATACATTTTTTTTTAGAGGGACTTTATTTTTCACACTTTAAAATTTGTATTATGTCAATTTATTTTTATTATGATTTACTTAAAGATTTTCAAAGTTTTTTATTTTTCTTTTTTAAATGTTGATGTTAAAAAAAACAAATATTAAAATATATATAAAAAGAGACAAACAAAAAAATTAAAAATGTTAAAAAAAAAATTATCTCATAAACCATAAAGAATTTGGAAAAAAAAAAAAAACAAATAAAAAATATATAATATTTCAAGATTAAGTAACTAAAAATAGAAAATAACCCTAAATATATATATTATATATATATAATATATATATATATATTATATCTATATTATAGTAATGTCTATTTCTATTTATTACTTAACTTATATATATATATTATATTATATAGAATTCAAATTTTTTTTTATGGTTTTACATATATGTTTTTGTTTTTTTTTACTATTTTTTTGTTTATAATTGTATTTTTTTAGTTTTTTAATTCTTAATCTTTATAGGTTAATTTATTTATTTATTTTTTTCCCATTTTTATGATTGATTTTTTTTTTGATGTTTGATTTTTTGTTATTTTTTTATTTTTGTTTTGTTTGTTAGTATATATCGTAAATTTTGTTTTGGCTATTTTTTTTACTTTTTTTTTTTATGTTGTTTTATTGTTTTAATTTTATTTTTATTTTATGTTTTCATTATTTTTTTGAAATTTTAATGTTTTTCGGGATCATGATAAAATATTTTACGCCATTATTTCAAAATGTTGAAATTTTACCCTTGAAATTTGTTTTGTTATCCCAGCGTCAACACTTTTCATTTTGAAGGTGTTTTTTGCACAAAATTTACCATTGAAAAAAAAATGTTATTCGAACATCAACACTTCATTTTGAGGGTGTTTTCTGGACAATTTTTGCACAAAAAATTGGTTTTCATTACCATTTTTAAAACATGTTGAAAATTTACCCTAGAAAAAAAAAGGTGTTATTCCAGCACCACCACTTTTCGTTTTTAGCACTGTTTTTTATGCTTTTACTGGGTTTTTTGGCCAGAGTTCTCGTTTTGAGTTTATAGTTCTCGTTTCAAAGTTTACATTGTTACAAGGAGAAAAGCCTATCACTGCATATATTTCAAGTCAATTGATGATCATGTTATTTATTTCTTTTTGTATGTGGGTGATATGTTGTTGATTTGAAATGATAAGGAAATCATCCATGAAGTGAAAACTTATTTGTCCTCTAAATTTGACATGAAGGGTCTTGGTGCTATAAATTTTATCTTGGGCATGGAAATTAAAGGAGACCACGTAAGTAGGAAATTGTTGAGAGCGGGATCCCCCAAGGGCAGTTTTGGGGCTAAAAGCCCATGTTTTAGTCAATTTTTTGTAAGGATATGCATGGATCTTAGAAAATTGAATGACGCTTGTGTGCATGATCCTTTCCCGACTCCGTTCACGGATGAAGTGTTGGAAAATGTAGGTGGACAGGAAGCATATTCCTTCACTGATGGGTTCTCTAGGTACCACCAAATCAAAATCGCTCAGGAGGACAGGAGCAAGACAACCTTCACGACTGAGTGGGGTTGTTTTCAATACACTATAATGTCAATTGGATTGAAGAATGCACATGTAATATTTTCACGCGTGGTTGTTGCGGCATTCAAGGAATTTATTCATAAGTTGTTGGAGGTATATTTTGACGACTAGACTATATTGAGGTTGGTTAAGTGCCACGTAACGAGCTTGCACTTGATGCTGGATACCTGTCGAAGATACCAGATCACGCTCAATCTCAAGAAGTGTATGTTCTGCGTTCCTTTTGGGAACCTATTGGGGCATGTGGTTTGCAGACAAGGACTGATGGTAGACCCCGTGAAGATCACAGTGATATTGAACTTGGAAGCGTCAAGGAGTGTGAAACAGGTGCACGCTACACTGGGACATATGGGATATTACAGAAAGTTTATCAAAATCTATGCCCAAATCACTGTGCCGATGGAAAATTATTGAAGAAGGATGTTGCATTCTACTGAAACAATGACTGTAAGAAAATCTTGGATATATTGAAAGAAAAGATGGTTACTGTGTTGATTCTAGTCTTCCCAGACTTGAAGAAAGAGTTTCATGTACATGTCGATGCGTCATGTATAGCGATGGGGGCAGTACTAACACATGATGGCGGAGAAGGCTTGGACCATCCTATTGCATTCGCAAGACACAAATTATCCAAAGCAGAGAAGAACTACTCTACCATTGAATGCGAGGAGCTAGCTATGGTGTATGCACTCCAAAAGTACCAGCACTACTTGCTAGGAGGCCATTTTAAGATGTATACGGACCACTCCGCACTGAAGTACCTAGTCAAAAAGCTTGTGTTGGGGGAGTGAATATGTTCCAAAAGTATGATTTTGAAGTTGTTGTGAATCCTAGATGATTGAACGTGTTAGGGCCTAAATCTACCTTAGGTTGAGAAAGGCAAGATCTAGGGTAACATCAAACCATGCTTAACCTGGTAGCTAGCCCTACCAGGTTGGGAGAGGGCTCTCTCCTTGTCAATCTTAGGAAAGTATGACCAATGAGGCTTGAGATGACTGATATAAAGACTTATTTTAGGCTAGGTATATGCTCAGAAGAGTTTGATTGAATTTGATGATGGTTTGTTGGCTCAAATGTGAAAGGTGGATTTGGGTCTGGGGAATGGACTCAGTTTTGTACAGGTTTCTGTGGGGCGACGTAGGCAAATGGTTTAGTACTTCAAATTGAATGAGATGGAGAGTCTTAGGACTGGTGAGGAGTTGGAGAGGGCATGAGAGTCTCATGGATCCTCTTCAAACAGTAGAAAACATAAATAACCAAACAAAACCTAGGTAGAGCACTGCAATTTCAATGATTTCTACCTTTATCCTTGATTCATTTAGTTAAGCTAAAAAATAGAGAAAATTGCATACATAAACACATGTAAAACTTGAATTACAGAAGAAGGCACTAAACCAAATCAATTTTCCACAAGAATCCCACAAAAGGCTGCAAACCCTGGTCTATTCTTTTGCCAAATTGTAGAGATGAATATACAATGTTGCTCAAAGATTTCACAAAAGTCCAACCTTTACCAATGACTGAAAAACTACTAGATATAGGCAAAAAAACAACTCATTCTAGGCTTTAGGGGTCGAATTCATGAGTTTAGGATCTATTTCAACAAGATCTAAACTAAGAACTAAAAAGTAGGCAGTGGAACAGCTTGCCTCTAAAACAAAGGAAACTGATTCATTCAGTTTTAAACTACCTTTTCATGATGTATCTACCTCCATGAGTGAATTTTTAGCATTTTTACATCAAATTCCATCAATTTACATCAAGTTACATCATTATTTTGACTATGAGAGAGAGAAAAGTCAAACTGAGAAAAAACTAGGTGAAAAAATAGAGTTTTTTGGCAAAAAAGTCAATTTTCCATACGGTGTGTCACGCCACTGTCCCTATGCGTAGCACCTTTTTGCAACTTATTTTGGAGGCCTTCCTGTACACCAAATTTTCTCCACATGGGCTTGCTTGAAAGGTATATCTGTCTAGTTTCCAAAACAAGTGGAATTTCTAAATTTTGTATCCATTTTCCCCTCCAAAAGTGAGTTCTCCCAACACTGCTTCCTATGTGGCCAAAAAGGGGCAGAAAGGGCATTTGTTAGGTGTTTTTGACCCTTTTGGAAGCTCAAAACTTGACAAAATTTCTTGGACATTTGTAGGAATTCATATTTTTTCATGAGGAATCCAAAAATGCTGAGTTTTCCTTCAAATGAGGTCCCTAGCAAAAGCGTGTGCCAGGTGGCACGACGCACCAAGCAGAAAAACCTGTGTTTTGCTCCAAAAATTCAAAATTGAAAAAATGTGTGCCAAATTTCTTGAAATTTGGGCTAAGTGAATTGCATCAAGTACTATTTTGAGCCAAGGAAGCCTCAACCAAGATCTTGATCTTATCTTGCTCTTTCTTCCTCCTCAAAGTTTTCCTCAACTTGGCCTTTAAATTCCTAATTCTTGCTTTGCAACTTTTGTTTCTTGCCAAATAATGAAAAGCCATGTGCTGCAACATGTCCTTCTCCTTGTTAGCCTTGTCCACCAGCCTTTCAAAGTGCATGTTCATCTTCTCCAACCAAGACTCCTTGTCATTCTCTATCTCTTGTTCAATGGAAGTCAAAGTGACATGGTCCTCTTCGTCATTTTGCTTCTTCAATTTCAACATTTCTAGCTCCATTAGGCTTTGCTTATCCTCCAAATGTCTGTTCTCTTTCTTGTTTTTCATCTATATCATCCTCATGCATCTTCTCTTTTCCTTTTCTTTGTTTCTTATCATAATCATATTCATTGTCTCTTTCCATTGTTTTCCCTTGGTTTTGAAAAATGTGATTATATATGAATGGTTTGTGGATAATAATATGGAATAGGATGGAGGAATGGAATGGGAAGAGTGTATGGGGAAGGGAGTGTGGAAATGTATGTATGAACAGGGTTTAGAGATGTGAGTAGGGTTTAGGGAGTGAGTAGGATAAGTGTGTATGGTTTTAGGGAGAGTGTGTAGGGTTTGGTGATGTGAGTAGGGCTTGTAGGGTTTGGGGATAGTAGGTAAGATGAGTGAAAATGAGAGAGGGAAAGGGAAATGAAATGAGGGAAATTTAGTGAAGGGGATGTGACAATGATATAGGGGAATAAGACAGCAAAAATGACAATTTTGCAAACCCTAGGCAATTTTTATAGTGTAACTATGCAGCAAGTAGGGTTTGTTTTTTCACCTTTTAAAACACCATGAAGGATGAGTAAATGTTTTGAAATGGAAAAGTAGAATGCTTCACTTACTTGTGGAATAAATTTTTCAAGATTATTTGATTGAAATTTTGGCTAAGCAGGCTGGTGCACTGCACCACCACCCAGGTGCGCCCCGCCTGTTCAAATTGCAGTGTAAAACCTGCACCAGGTGCGCCGCGCGAGTTGACAAGTGCATAGCGATTTTTACAGGAAAATTTTGGAGGCCTTCTCGGTGTAAAAATTGGGCATGGGATAGATATTTGGAAATATTATTGAGTCTAATTTCCAACACAACTTGAATTTTTCAATTTGGAGTTCATTTTCCTTGTCAAAAGTCAAATCTCCCAAGACTGGTCAAAATGTGAAAAATGAAGTTGCCTAAAGGTAGAGTGTTGTTGCAGTCAACGTTTGAAGGTCTTCCTCAACTCCAAATTGAGCTCATGATAACTCATGTGAATTCTCTTTGTGTCTAGTTATCATTTGACTCATCAAGAAAGTCATTTGGCCAACCAAGCTAGGAGAAATCTTGATTTTCCCAAGGTCACTTTAGAGGTGCATCAATTCTCCTGAGGCAACTGTATTTTTGACATTTCTCTAAAACCATGACACCTGTGTAAAAAGTGAAGGAGGTTTTTCTTCCTTGGACTATTTTGGAGAAAAAACTCTCTCATTTTTCCCAAATTTATCTTTTCTTTCTCAGAAACATCATTGGAGTAAAACCTATCCTGATGTGTGGAACAGGGGATTTGTCGAAATGAAGTGAAATGAAGGGGATAAGGGGCTTCTAAATTCTTGAGAAAATTTTGGGAAGTAGGGAGGGATGTTAGGAAGCATGGGAAAGTGGAATTTCAAATATTTAGTGAGGGGAAGGGGTCCAAAAGGACAAAACACAGGCCTAGCCTAGAAAATTGTCAAATTGTAGCAAGAAACTAGGGTTTGTGCAAAAATGAGGAATTTGAGGGATATCAGTGATGGGAAGTGTTTAATAAGGTACATTAAGGATAGGGGAAGGTGTATGAATATCAGGATACAAGTTTTGTTGATGATTTGACCATCCAAGAGACATTACCTTAAAAACCCTAGGAGAGGGAAATGAACCTTACCTAGGCACAACTGAAGCAAGAACAAGGTGTAAAATGACCCATTGGAACCTGACATGATGATGAAATCCCTCTGAATGATAGTACACTCAGCTAAATGTGACATGGACCAACATTTGGACAACTTTGAAATGAGTGAAAACAAACCCTAGACCTAATACCTAGTGACCAAATTTTACTTGAAAACTCACTGAAATGACAATTTGACTTTGACACTTTGAGACCACTTTGTAAGAGCATATTTGATCACTGGAGGAAGGCTGCAAAGACTGAAACTAATAGAACGTGGGACTAGACCATTTGTCATGCATCGAAACAAGGGAGGAACCTACTAACTTGGAAGAAGGATTTCCTTATGCGCAGCTATTTGCAGTGCATGTCGCGGATGCTCATTTCGAGGATATAATACACTTCCTAACAATAGGAACTACACCAAAAGGATACTCTATCCAGCAAAAGAAGGAATTAGTGGTGCGTGCGGAAGATTTCTCTGTCATTGCTAGGAATCTATACAAGATGGGGATTGATGAGATATTGCAACGATATGTACCTGAGTTCAAACAAAGCAGCATCCTCACGGACACTCATGGGGGTGTCGCGGGATGACACTTGTAGGGAGAGAAACCGTGCAGAAGATTCTACACGTAGGGTTGTGGTGGCCAACCCTTCATCAGGATTCAAAAGCATATTGTAAGGCGTGTGACGTATGTCAACGAACAAGCAGGCCATCGCGAAGGGATGAATGCCTTTGAATACACAAATGACATTGCAACCCTTTGAGAAGTGGGCAATATATTTTGCACGACCCATTCAGCCACAAGGGAAGACAGGAGCAAGATACATTATCATTGTGTTGGCTTGTTGGGGCCTAACCCAGGTTAGGAGGTGATTTAGCCAAACAAATCCCAGTACTACTGGCCCTTTCGGCAACAGTCCACAGAGCGCGGACTGGGGTCTCACCCGAAGTAGTATGGGAGGGTGCTAGAACAAGGTTTCCACAACATGGAGATGTCTGATGAGTTCAAGTGGTCCGCGGTTCGACCCTACGCGCACGTCGCTAAGCGCACTTAATCATACCTCCCAGCCTGAGATGCTGCCTTCGTGGAGCCCTATGTAGAAAATTCATGAATAATATGACACTTATTCACAGAGATTATCCTGATTATACACTATTTGTGGAATCATGCATAATACATAACCTCCTCTATGTTGATCATCAATTTAGCAGTATTTAGAAACACACACGTGCGCACATTGAAGCATCAATCACACATATCAACACAGTATGTACCCGAGGAAAGCATAAAGTTGAAAACCCCACAACTATCTGTATATTATATTGATTGAGATCATGTAATAGTACATAGTACAATACTAGCTCCACCTGTCACACACAATACAGCACAGATCTGAAACAATCACTGGCTCAAATCACCTCTACTGCTTCCCTGCCTCCACTGTGCAATCCTGCATAGAGAATACAACGAGAATGAATCTCCAAACTCGCATTTCCCTTGTGTGACACTACACAATCCTCATTGGTAACTCAATCTCACTGAGTGTGCAAATCACATGCACAATTATAGTCACAACTGACAGCTATCTTTCCCTTTCACTCATCTCTAACACTTGTCTTCACTGAACTGTCCATGCACTGAGTTAACTAATGTATTCTTCAGTTGCTTTATGAGTTAATAATTAATGAATTAATTAATAACTAATTCACATCACTCAACATTAGTCTATTTTCCAGTTAGACTAACTACAACTAGTTCAACTAAGTCAAAACTGAACACAACTCCATCAACTCCTGATCCAACTCCACAGAACTCAATCACTGAAGTCCTAACTGAAGTCCTCCATGCAATAGCTCAAGTTAACCCACAAGAAAAGCGTATTTCCTTCTGGCAGTTGCATGTGCCACATCTGTAGCTCGAACTGAAGTGCTCCAAGAGAATAAGATAATGTTTATAGTCCAAATATTATTAGGAGCTAATAATATTCGACTGTTCTATTTTTAGCCTAGAAGTCTAAAAATAGACTCCGCCCATATGTCTAAAAATAGAGGTCCATATATTTTTACCAACATGACCAATCATCCACAAATAGCATCCTACAAATCATAGACTATGATCCATATGTCTAAAAATAGACTTGCGCCAAAAATAGCCTGCAGGCCCACTTAGTGAAGGCGGCTTCTTTCCACTAAGCTCCATCATCTTGTTGCATTCTCAACACTCCCACTCAACAAGATATGGATTATCAGCAACCCCTATCATGTCTTGGTGATACTCGAATTTTCTCTTGGTGAGCACCTTCGTCAAGATATCAGCATCTTGATCTTCCATGGGAATATATGAAAGTAACATGATTCTCCGCTGCACACAATCTTTGATATGATGGCACCTGATGTCGATGTGTTTGGATCTATCATGAAATACAAGATTAGCTGAGATTTTAATGCAACTCTGGTTATCACAGTAGATCACAGTAGGATCCAAATGAGACCCAAACAACCCGACTAGGATCTTCCTCATCCATATAGCCTCACATGTAGCCAAACTTGCCGCCATATACTCGGCCTCCACGGAACTGAGTGCCACGGATATCTGCTTCATGTTGTACCAAGAAACTGTTGTTGATTTGATACTGAAGATCCCTCCAGATGTGCTCTTTCTGTCCGTTGGGCTCCCTGTCCAATCTGCATCCGTGAAGCCACATAGCTTCACCTTATCCTCCTATCTGTACCACAATCCATATCCCGATGTGCCTCTAAGATAATGCAATACATGCTTTCCCGCCTTCCAGAAGAGCTTGGTTGGCTTAACCATAGCTTGTGAAAGCTAGTTAACAGCATAGCATATATCGGGTCGTGTATTGACCATATACATAAGCGACCCCACCAACTATCGATAAATAGTGGCATCCACTACCTCCGCTGAGGTAGCATCCTCCTTCCTTCAACCTCCAAGAAGAGGAGTATCAACAGGCTTGCAGCCATGCATGTTGAACTTCTCCAGTATCTCCCGAGCATACTTACCCTGAGAAACAAACAGTCCCATCACTGCACTGCCAAATTTCCAATCCCAGGAAATAATGAAGGAGGCCCAAGTCCTTCATCTCAAACTCCCTGAGCAAGATCTTCCTTGCATGAAAGTATCAACAGCTCATCTCCCGTTAGAATCAAATCATCTACATACAGTACAATGATAAGCAACTTACCCTCCACCACAATCTGGTATAGGTTAGGATCCGCCTCACTCTTGGAGAATCCAAGTCCGGTGAAATAGTTGTCTATCCATGTGTACCAAGCACAAGGTGCTTGTCTCAACCCATACAGCACTCTCTTGAGCCTACACACATGCGACTCGCTGCTAAAGATCTCGAAACCTTTGGGCTGCTCTATGTACACTTCCTCCTCAATGACTCCATTGAGGAACACAGTCTTCACATCCATCTGATGAATGTGCCACCCCATGTGCGCTGAGAGAGCAAGAATCGTTCGTATGGAAGAATACCTTGCGACAGGTGCAAAGGTCTCCTCATAATCGATCCCCTCTATCTGTGAGAAGCCTCGGGAAACAAATCTTGCCTTATAATTCTCCACACTCCCATCAGCTGCCTGCTTTACTTTGTAGATCCATCTCGAACCCACCACTGATTTCCCTTCAAGTCTTGGGACAATCTCCCATCCATTGTTTCTGACAATCGAATCATACTCTTCCACCATGGCATCTACCCATGCGGGATCCTCCACAACTTCCTCGAAAGAGGATGGCTCCGTCATGACACATTTTCTCACAAGATCCATGTATCCAGTGTACCGATCCGGTGACTGTCTTTGCCTCCGCTCTGCTGTAGGTGGTCCTACAACCTTCTCTGCATCTTAAGCCAGTCGCTCAGCTTTTGTAGTGCGCTTTCACCCTCTGATGGTTGGCACTGCATGAGGGGTCTCTTCCACTCCATGAACTTCATTTTTTGGCTAATCCACATCCTGAAGCTCATCCTTAGGAACTAATAGCTCCTCATCTACATGCAAGTGTGGCTCCCTCTCAAGCGAACACTTCATGGCTTTCTCCTCCTGAAATTTTATATCCCGTCGCACAACAGTCTTGCGACTGTCTGACAAATACACACGATAGTTGTGGGGCATATCAGTGTACCCCACAAATATCCCAACCTCTACGGTCGGCTCCAACTTCTTCCTGGCATCCTTCGTCACATGCATGTAAACAGGAGAACCAAAAATCCTCAAATGGGAAATATCAGGCCTCTTACCAGAATAAGCCTCCTCGGGTGTACTCATGCCAAATATATTGTGAGGACAACGCTTTTGCACATTTACCGCAGTATTGCATGCCTCTGCCCACAAGTGAAGGGGTAGGCTCTGATCATGCAACATCGCCCATGCAGAGCCCACAATCGTTCTGTTCTTCCGCTCAGCAACCCCGTTCTGTTGTGGGTTATGGGGAGCTATGAGCTCTCTTCGAATCCCTTCTGCGCCACAGAAGTCCTTGAACTCACCAGAGATGAATTCACCACCATTGTCACTCCTAAGAGCCTTCACCTTCTTCCTCGATTCCTTCTCGACCAGTGCTTTGAACTCACAAAACTTTGAGTATTTCTTGCTCTTCTTCTGCATGAAGAAGATCCAGCACTTTCGGGAGAAATCATCAACAAAGATCACATAGTACCTGTGCTTTGCTATCGAAGCTACTGAGAAAGGTCCACACATGTCTGTGTCAATTCTCTCAAGAATCGTTGTGGCGCGACTATCCTTCTCTTGAAAGGTGGCTTTCACAAATTTTCCCAAAATACGCCCCTTGCACTGATCTGACTGCGCAAGAGTACCTTTAGGAAGCCCAGTAGAAATCTGTTGTAGTATCTTCAAGGTGCCATGGTGAAGGTGGCCCAATCTCCGGTGCCACAGCTCGCCATCATCCCGACTCACCACTCCTTCTGCCTTGCATGCCATTGCTGAGCAGCCATCTACATGCAACTGATAAAGGTTCTTGACTCGAACCCCTATCTTCCGGGTTTCTCCAGTTGTCTTGCTGCGCAGGAAAGCCTTTCCCTTACTGAAAACAACATCATATCCCTTGTCTTCTAACATCGCCACAAATATAAGATTCTTCTTCAATCCTAGAACATGCATCACTTCCTTCAATACGAAGGGTTTAACAGACTCCCTCTCAAAGGAAATGGTATCGATACCGGTCGCACTGTATCTACCATCATCGCCCATCTCGATGTGCACTCCAATATCTTTCTCATCCAGATCAGAAAACAAATCTTGATCTCCTGTCATGTGAAAAGATGCACCACTATCCAAGAACCATACCGATCCCATCACACTTGATACCAAGCATCCAATCAGCAAAAAATCCATCTCAAACTGCGAGGCTAAGGCCTTTCCCGCTGCAGATCCAGCAGCTTGCTTATTTTTCTTCTTCTGCGGACAATTCGTGGCATAGTGTCCGTGCTGGTGACAGTGAAATCACTTCACCTTGGACATGTCCTGCTTCTTGCCTTTCACGCCGGAATGAGAAGCTTTCTTCCCCTTCTTTGCTTTGGCAGCCAAAGTGCAATTTTCTTCATCAGATGCCTTTGATGAAGATTCGTCCCTGGTATTCCGCCTGATCTCCTCTTGCAAAAGATCCAACCAAAGTCTCTCCCATCCTGGCAACTTCTCCTGACCATTGACAGAGTCCTGATAGGAATTCCAACTCTTTGGAAGACCAAGGAGAGCCAAGCTCACCATGTCCTCATCATCGACAGTCACCCCCACACTTCCCAGCTCATCCCGGCATTGGGTGAACTTCGTGAGATACTTGGGCATACTGTCGCCTTTCTCACACTTCATGTTTCTGAGTTTATCCTTGAGCGCAAACTTCCTCTGGTCGCTCTTGCTTTGGTATAGATCTGCCAATGCTTTCCACATCAAGTATGGAGAAGCATTTCCATGGAGGCTGGACACAATGTGATCCCTCATGCCCTCCAATAGACTTCGACACTTTTTTGCCTTCTTTTGCCAATCCCCGACTTGAGCAGCATCAATAGGATTTGGGACATCCGCATCTATGAACTCCTTCGACCCATTATCATCTAACATCTCCTCCATCCTGTCCTTCCATGCAATATAGTTCGAGATGCCCTCAAGGGCATACTCCAATCACAATCCGTTGAAAGACATTTCAACTTTGACACCAAGAAAACACTGCTGCAAATTCGAATTCGACCAGCTCAAAACTCAACCGCTTCTGATCTAAAATTTGTGAGAACAAAGTATTTCTTGTACAGAGATCGATTGTATGGTCATTCACTGGATATCTCACCTTCCAAAAGAAGGATGAATCCAGAGGCTACCTGGCCCGATTACAGACTCTGCCTGAAGAAATAAAATGTAAACACTTTCTGAATAATAGATCCGATGATCAACTTCGCTTTGCTATCCTGTAGAAATCTCTTCTACAAATCAACCAGCTTCGATACCATGTAGAAAATTCATGAATAATATGACACTTATTGAATGAGGTTCGGATTTTCCACAGTTTCCATGTTTTGTTGTCGACGTTTCGAGTCTGAAACTAGACTCATCATCAGGACAAATTGTGAGGAGAAAAGAAGGAGTTTTGGCAGGTATAAATATGACAATTGCAGAAAGTGAAGACATATGGCCGACTCTTTGTTTTCCTAATTATAATCTAATTATTATTATTGATATTTAAGTCCTATGTTTTCATAATTCAATACCTAAATTGTTATTCAGATTTTTATATTAATAGTTAATATTTTTATTTTATTATTATGCATCATTATTTAAATTATTGTTTATTAAATAATGCTTATGAAATTACTTTTGTTATAGGTTTATGTTTTTATTCCTTAAATAGTTTACCTCAAATAATTTAATAACTAAATTGTTATTCAATTTTTATATTAATATTAATAGTTTAATATTTTTATTTTATTATTATGCATCATTATTTAAATTATTGTTTATTAAGTAATGATTATGTAATTTCTTTTGTTATATGTTTATGCTTCTTATTTATAAATGATTAAATAAGACTCTATTATATTGTTATGAAGGTATATTTATTATGTCTTTTTATAGATAAATATTTTTAATTATTGATGTTCATACTTATTTGTTAATCTTAGTTCATTAATGTTAGTATTATTCCTATTGCTATTAATATTTAATGTTTTTTTATGTTATTTAATTCTTTATTACTTTTTTTTGTTCATATTTATTATTTACTATTAATATTTATTGATAGTTGTTTATCCATATTATTATTTATGTTATATATTAAGATATTCATTATTGTTCCTATCTATACATTTATTACTGTTATCTATTATAAATGATATTAATTTCTATTCGATGCTGATTATGCTATCCCTTATTACTAATTAATATTAATATTATTATTGCTTCTATTATTTATATACCCCTATAGTTATCATTTAATGCTTTTATTATAATAATGTTTTTATATATTGTTCTTAATTAATCTATTAGTTTTAAGATGATTATTCTTATTCTTTTATTATAATAATTATTAGGCTTCTTTTTATGCTTGAAATTCTTCTAGCCTAGGTAACTAAGGAGCAGCAGGTTAATTTTATTATTAAGATAGGGTCAAGAATTTTTAACAATGTTATTAAGATTATTAGCGGGGGTTAGCAAAGGGTTCCAATTTTTGCTAATTTCCATGCCACCATCCCTATTAAGGTTTTTAGGATGTTTAATGATTTCAATAGCTTCTCTAACCTTACGTTTGAATTGGTGCTCTACATTAGCAATGACTTTGGTGTCTTCTAGGCAAATATGATGATTAGTTTTACCTACATGCTCAGCTAGGGCTGAGGTTCGGGTTCTTTCGTTACGAATGTCTGCACTATGCTCTTTGAGTCTAATCTTAACGGATCTACCAGTTTCTCCTATGTACTGATCCCCACAAGAACACTTGATGATGTAAACTCCTTTTTGCTGAAGTTGCTCTTGGTTGTCCTTAACAGATCTCATTCTTTGCTTAATGGTAGACAAGGGCTTGAAAGTAGTCTTTATATTTTTCTTATTGAGGATTTTTGCTATCTTGTCAGTGACCCCTTGGATGTAAGGAAGGTAGGCATTGGAGGTTGGGGTGTCTTTTGTCTTGTTTTTATTGCTATCTGATTTTGCTTTTTGAACGGCTTTGTATATGTATTTATTGTTGTACCCTAGGTTGGCAAAGGTTCTTTTTAGGTAAGAAATTTCTTCATCGGTATGGTTTATATCAGAGATTCTATAGGCTCTAGTGAAGAGGGTTTGTAGTACCCCCATTTTTTGGGCGGGGTGGTGATGAGAATCGGCATGAAGGTAGTTATCTGTATGGGCCTTTTTTCTAAAAACTTTGTGACCTATGGAACCATCCTTTTTTCTAATGATGAGAACGTCTAAGAAAGGAATGCAATTATTTTCTTCAACTTCCATGGTGAATTTGATGTCTTCATAAAAGCTATTGAGATGATCCAGGAACTTGTTTAGCTCATTCTCGCCATGAGGCCAATTGACACTGGTGTCATCTACGAACCTAACCCAGGATTTGGGTTTTAATGGGTATGAATCCAGTGCCTTCGTTTCGAATTTTTCCATGAAAAGGTTTGCCACTATAGGTGAGAGAGGTGATCCCATAGCGACACCTGAAGTTTGCTCAAATATTTCACCCTGGAAGGAGAAGAAGGTTGAGCAAAGATAGATTTCGGCTAATTTTGCAGTCTGGGGATCTGCTACTTCTTTGACTACCTGGATAGCTTCATCAAGGGGAATTTTGGTGAAGAGCTATACTACGTCAAAACTCACGATTTTATCTCCTGGTTCAAGTTTGGTGTTTTTAATGTGATTAACAAATTGGTTGGAGTCTTTAATGTAGGAGCTAGTCCTGCCCACTAGTGGGGACAGAATGCTAGCTACGTACTTGGCTAACTCATAAGTGGGGGACTCTATGGTGTTGACTATGGATCTAAGGGGGATATCTTTTTTATGAATTTTAGGGGCCCCATAGATCCTGGGGGTGATTTCACTGTTAGGAGTTAATCTCTTTTTTATTTTATCATCAAGGCTGGTTTCCTTAATGGCTTTCTTTACGAGGTTTGAGATTTTGGAGATGGGGTTTTTTTCCAGCTTTTTGTAGCTCCCACTATTATATAGGTGGTCTTTCATTTTGTTAATATAATCTTCATAATCTATAACGACAGTGGCGCCTCCTTTGTCAGCTTTTAAAATGACTATGTCTTTATTATTTCTAAGACTTTTTAGGGCTTTAAGATGATCAAGGCTTAGGTTTCTTCTGGGGGGCTTGGATTTTCTAAGGATAATAGTGACCTCTTGTCTGATGAGTTCTTTGTCATCATCTTTGAGTGTCTTAATTCCGTCTTCTAGGTTGCAAATGATTTATTCATTGGGAATTTTGTTAGGGGCTAATGCAAAGTTAAGACCTTTGTTAAGGACCTCCATTTCTTCTTTCTTCAACTCATAAGAAGATATATTGACTACTTTTCTGTTATTCAGGTTATTGTTCCTAGGGTTATTTTCCATATTATCCTTATCTACCATGCTATCGAGACTTTAAAGCTAAAAAATAACTTCTAACAATGCAATCTTTTATAACCAATTTGGATGTGGTTCATTGTTATGGCAGTAAAAAATGTATCTCATGAGTCAATTTGGTTGTAGTTCATTGTGATGGCAGTAAAAAATGAATCTCATGAGCTTGGTCCCACCCACACATTTGTATAGTTCCACCCAAGGAACCATTGATCTTTCTCCATGAATCGGTAATATTGTACCAAGAAGCACCATAATGTATGGCATTTCTATTTTCGACAATTGAAAGAGCACCATAAATCCCTCTACATGAGCATTTTGCTTCCATATTGTTGAGCTAAACATGGCAATACATTCCTGTGGCAACAAGAATTCCTGAAACCCTCATCCCCCCTATCATAATATATCTTAGAATCTGTTATGTTGGAGTGTAGTATCCCTAGTAAGCTTATAGGAGTGTAGGGGAACACAACCTCGGAGTCAATGGGAAGCCAAGGGGAAAGGTTTATGCATCTAAGAGGGATACCTCGATTACATAGATGTGGTTTTCTAATCTTTTGCATTAATCAAATGTATATTTGAGGGGGAATTCAGCCATAAAAAAAATGCTTGACTGAATTTTCATACACAAGGGTTGATTCTACTTCAAATTTTGATACTTTTTGTTTACTCACTTAAATGTCATTACATATAACTAATAATTCGCAAGTCCTTGTCTCATTTGATCTCATTTTATTTCAATTCTGAAGTGACTAAGCCTTGAACCCCAAATCCTCATAGCTAAGATTTACAAAGTATGCATTGTCTCATTTCCTCTCATTTTACTTCAGTTAAATGGAGCAACTATGCCTTAGCCCCAAACCCACACAACTAAGCTTTGCACACTACAGAATCCTTTCTCTCCCTGGTATTGCACTTCGTTTAGATATACTTTTCTTAGAAGAGAAGAAATGTCTCACTAAATACCTTACATGTTAACTTATCATCTAATCCCATTATATTTTCCAAGCATTTAGGACATTAATAAAATTTCAAAATTCAATTTCACACTCATTTGATGTAATCACCATGTTTCATCAATTTCAGGTAAACTATACATATAAATGTAAGTAATTGTTTTGATTTTTTTCATTGAGTCTAAATTAGCAAGTGAGAAAACCGTAGATGTATCTTTATTTTTAAAGTACAATCATCCAAAAAAATTCATCAAATATTAAACATAGTTTAAAACCTTTATGGAGTGAAAAATATTGTTGGTATCCTCCAAAATAACACTACTTTCAGAAGTTGGGTTTAGATTTTACCATAAATGCAAGAACCAAAGGGAGAAGCTTATTTTAAAGTTTTTATAACATGATATATTATAAAAAAATTGAAGAAGCACACAATACAAAAAAGTTTTGTATCTAGTATCATTCTAGATAGAGAAAAGTACTCATTAGGCTATCTATGACATGAGAAAGAATTGCTACCCACCTACTTTCAAATCCATCATGGACATTTAAATATTAAAAAAGGAATTGATTAGGCTACCTAGGACTAAATAAGAGTTATTCCCCACCTTTCCAAACTATCATGTACATTTAAGCTATCATATTTTATCAACATCCTTTCTATGATGCAACATGTTACAACTTTCCATTATAATTATGCATTATATGAGTTCATGTACTTGTAAGCTGCATAAATTCCAAAATAATTGTCCAAATACCCATGTTTCCACTAAATTAATTGTGTAAGTAAGAGACACATTCTATGGAAACATGCATCAATGAAACACTGCTCTACTCGTAGTTTACAAACCCAACCAATTTTTCATACACAAACACATTCAAGACTAGTCCACAATAATAAACAATGCTCAAAACAATATTCTTCATCAAACATCTACCAATGCATAAACAATGAGGAGACAAGAGACACATAGAATATGCAATCAACTAGGGCCAAAACCTCTCCAACATGAGAGGAAAACCCAAACGAGATCTTCTTCTTATATAGACTTCAATTGACGAATTCCAAGACCATGGCCTAGACCCTTGACACAATGACCTCTCCAAGACCAAGTCACAAGCCTCCTTGATTCAACTTCCTCATTTTTCCTTGAGTCAACGATGATCAGGCTTCTTCCTTCAACAACTCGATTATCCTTCAAATTCCAATTCCATGGATCCGATCTGTAATTCTTGGCCCTCTTTCATAAACCCTAGAACGTGTGGTTGACCAACCTTTTGAACCTTGATATTCTTTGCTTGGATGGTATGAACTCTTATTATAATTCGGCGTGTAAACTTTCTTATCTTCTTCCTTGATTTGAATTCTTGGACAACAACAAGATCTTCGACCTCTTATGTAGTAAATAGTTCTTCCTTCCTTCACACGTGTGGATTTATTAGCCCTAAAACAGACCCATAAACAACACCAAAATATTCTCTCTTTGTTTCCTTCTCTTGGTTGGTTATCTTCGCACTTCTTATTACAGACCTGCTTAACCAAATTTGCTTGTCCACAAATCGAGGATGAGCTGCCCTATATATAGTGTTTTTTCCATCAAAAACACATACTAGGAAGTGTTAAGGAGTGCTAGGGGAACACAAGGGAGCAATAGGTGAAAATAATGCATGCAATTGAACGATTAAGATTTTGTGATAGGAAGCATTAGTGAGTTCCAGGTGTGCTAAGGAGGGAGTGATAAGGTATGCTAGGCAGTGTTAAGGCATATTAGAAGCCAAGGAAACATGCCAAGATGTGTCAGGTCCTAGGGTGTGCCAATGCATGCCACGGAGTGTTATGGAGTGCCAGGGAAACATAAGGGAGCACTAGTTTCAAATGCATGGAAATGAATGACTAGGAGTGTGTGACAAGGAGTGTCATCGAGTTCTAGGTGTGCTAAGGAAGGGAAAATAAGGTATGTTAGGTGGTGCCAAGATATGCTAGAGTGTTAGGGCGGCATGCTAGGGTATGTCAATGCATGTAAGGATGTGCCAATGCGTGTCAGGGTGTGCCAATGCGTGCCAGGGAGTGTTAGGGAGTGCAACATAAACACGAAGGAAAACTAGTTCAAAATGCATGGAAATGAATGAATAAGAGTGTATGATAGGGAGTGTCAGTGAATTCTAAAGTGTGCTCAGGAGGGAGTGACAAAGTTATATGCTAGGTAATTCCAACGCATGCAAGAGTGCCATGACATGTCAAGGAGTGGTACAATATGATAGGGAGTGCTAAAGCATGCCATGGCATGCAAGGAATGCCAACATGTGCCAAATAGTGTCAAGAGATTGTTAGACATGCCAGGTGTTATGCCATGTCAAGATGTAAACTATGTTGCTTAGTTGTTTTATGGCCATGGTTAGACGTGAGCCTTGACTTGGTAACTTCTTAAGTGAGATGAGCTAAGATTGGGCATGAGTAGCCTAAGATTAGTTATAGGTCATTCTTAGGTGAACAAGGGATAGTATAGTTGTAGTATATGTAACTTGGTCAAGATGTTGTAGTTGAGGTAGGACTTGGTTGGTTCCCAAGTCTTAAAACCAATAAGGTTAGTTATGGGGGAATGATAGCTAAGGAGTGTCAAGGCATGCCAAGGAATGAAAAGGCATGATAACACATGCTAGACAATGTCAATGCATGTCGAGGAGTGTTGGGGAGTGTGAGGGCATCACAAGGGAGAACTAGGTCAAAGTGCATGGAAACAAAAAAATAAGAGTGTCTTCCAGGTGTCCCAAGGATAAAGTGTATTAGGATAATTTCATAATAGGACTTGCGATAGGTAAGCCTACGATTACGATAAGGGGATGGATAACGCAATTTTAGACAAAGGGAGACTTTTGTCTAGGGACAACACTATTTTTTCAATGACTTGGTTGGGTTCCAAAGTCACAAAAAATGTAAGGTATCTATGAAGGCATGACAACTAGGGAGTGCCAAGGTGTGCAAGGAATTCTAGGAAGTGATAACACATGCTAGAAATTTCCAAGGCATGTTAGTCATTCCAAGACATGCCAAGTGCTAAGGCATGCCAAGAGGTGTTAGATGTTAGGGTGTGGTGCCAACGCATGCTAGGGAGTGCTAGGGAAACACAAGGGAGGACTAGTTTCAATTGCATGTAAATGAATGAATAAGAGTGTGTGATAGTGAGTGTTAGCAAGTTCTAGGTGTTCTAAGGAGGCATTGACAAGGTATGTTAGGTAGTGTCAGGGAAACACAAGGAAGCACTAGTTTCAATTGCATGGAAATGAATGACTAATAGTGTATAATAGGGAGTGTTAGAAAGTTCTCGGTATGCTAAGGAGGTATCTCTAGACAAATTTTGGGAGGGTTTTGAGAAAATTTTGTGTTTTGGTGCAGACTTGCAATTTTTTGGCAATTTTTTGTCTAGCAGCACAGCGAGTTCACACTTTTCTTCTTCCTCAAGGCTCCAAATGATGTAAAATAAAAAAAAAATTGAAAGATTAAGACCCCATCTCAACCCCTTTTCCCACTTTCCTGGTCTGGGGCTCAGGTTTTGAGAAATTTGCAAGAAGAGGCCAAAAATCACCTTTCTGCCCCTCTCTTTCCATTTCGTTGCACACCTAGAGACACCTTGGGAGAATGGACATATCTCAGCCAAAAATTGGTCATTTTGAGTGAAACAATAATCTAAAGACATCTACACTCTCCCAGAGTTCTAGAAAAGGCTTCCGATCTGGATTTTGACTTCATAAATGCACTCAAAAATGGCCTCTAACAACTCATTGTACACCTGTAAATTTCTGAAATTTTTGTAAAATTTTCACTGTGTAATTTTTTGTAATTCCTAGTTTGAATTTGGTAAAAGTCAAAAGAGTGAAGTAGATGAATGTGAGGGGTAAAAGTAAATGTAAATAATGGCTGGTTAGTATTTATAATTTTTTTTTATGTAAATTTGACCTCATTTATGAGAGAGGTTGGAGTCAAAGTTAATTGTAGAAGTCGTTTTTAACTTTCCTACACATTAGGGTTTGGTTAGAACACCTCATGGAATAGTTCCTAGAGTCATTGATTCAACCCCTAAGAGTGGGGAGATGTTGTTTTGGTCCTTATGTTTCAGTTTCTCAGTGATAGAACGGGTTGGATTTCAGAGGAGAGAACTATTGTAGCTTGTACTTTGACATTTTCTGGAAATCAAATAGCTTTTTTCTCTGTTATAGCTTTATATGAAATATATTAATCTTCTCTTTCCATTCATCAATTATTCAATGGTTTTCCTTATATTTTATAAACAAAATTCTTTGGATAAAGCTCTGTTTTGTTGGAAAAATCATTATGTGTTACTTTATTTCTTGCTTAATGAATTGCTCATTAATACCTTTCGCTTCTTCTAAACACTATACTACACCAAAAATCCCTAAGATCCATCACAAAAGTAATGCTACCTTTATCCTTTTTGTATTTTTTGTTGTAGCCCTTTGATCCTCTGACCTAGATACCTATTTTTTCTCCCTTATCTAGCAAAAAAACCCTAAATTTTCCAAAACCCACTTGAACCCAGCTATCTAGCCTAAAATCCTTTACATTTGATTCATCTCTTTGTTGTGATTTCATAGAGAGAGCCCTCTCTGGTTTGGTAGGAATAGCTACCAAACTAAAAGTTTGGCTTGTGATTACCTCTGTCGATCTCCTCATCAGCCTAGGACATTGTGGAGGATAACAGAGGGCATGAAAACTAGGGAGTGCCAAGATGTTCTAGTGAATGTAATGTTCCCAAGTCATGGAAAAATGTAATGCTAGTTGTAAGGTCATGACTGCTAAGGTGTGTTAGGGAATTCTAAGGCATGCTAACATGTGCCAGAAAGTATGAAGACATGTCAAACAAGATAAGACATGCCAAGTGCGAAGGCATGCCAAGATGTACAAGGGTGTCACAATGCATGCCAGGGACTATCAAGGGAACAAAAGGGAGGAACAAGTTAAACTGCAAGTAAATTGGCACATAATAGGGTTAATAAGTCATCAATTTACCTTTCCATGAGGGTCATGCTAGGAAAACCAAAACTAGGTGCCAAGTGCCAAGTGTCAATGCATTCTAAGTGCCAAATCTTCCCATGTTTCTTATCATCTAGTTTCCAATAAATGATCTCAAATAAATTTAATATTAAACTATGCCAAATCATACCAAGTCATCTCAACGCATACCAAACATGCTAATACTTGCCAAGTGCCAACACGCGCCAAGTTCCATTGTGCGTCAAGGAGTGTGATGCATGCTATGAAGTGGAAGATCATATCAAAGAGTGCTAAGGTGTGCTAGAGAGTGCTAATGCATGCTTAGGAGTGTTAGGGAGTACTAGGACAACACAAGGGAGCACTAGGTCAAAACGCATGGAAGTGAATGAATATAAGGGTGTGTCAGGGAGTGTTAATGAGTGCTAGCTGTCATGTCAAGAATGGAGTGACAAGGTATGCTAAGCATGGGTAAGGCACACCAAGTAATATCAGGGAACGTCAAGAAGTGCTAGAGTGTGCTAGGTATTTTCGGGGTCTTCTAGCATGTGCCAAATAGTGCCAAGGCATTCCAGGTGCTAAGACGTGCTAGGATGTGCATGGTGCCATAGTATGTCAATATGCATCAAGGAGTTTCAAGGCAACAAAAGGAATAAACAAGCTAAAATTCAAGGAAATGAACACATAAGAGGATTAATAATTCGAGACTTTATCTTTTTCAAAATGGGCATGTTAGCCACACTTATAATATGTTCCAATACATACCAAGTGCCTAATGTGTACCAAGTTCTAATGTTTTTCAGTGCAATATTTTTCCAAGGTGTTCCAGGGCATGCAAACACATGATAGGGGAGTGCTATGCTATGCTAGGGCATGCCAACATGTGCTTGGGCATCATACTCATGGCAAGATGTTCTAGGTACAAAGATGTTCCAAGACATGCAAGGTGCCAAGGAATGTTAGCGTACTGCTCCAAAGTATGTTAAGGTGTGAGGTGAGTGTTGAGGAGTGCTAGGTCTCTCTCATTAATCGAATTGATAAATATTGATTATGTATTAAATAATATAGTTCCTACATACACTAGTGGAACTCTATTTAAAGGAAATTTGCTAGATAATAAACCTAATGGAGATGAATCATGTGTTGACTCACAGGAAAATTATATTCTTATGACTTGAGAGAAATGATACACACTAATTAATTCTTAACAAATTGACTGACTATTATAACCACTATGACCTTGGACACATAATAAAAAAAACTCCACAGCAATGGTCTTAAATCGTTATCTTTTGACAAAAAATATAGTAACAAGTACATAGCTTCATCAAAAACTCATTGGAATGATCAATGATGACGACCATTTTTTTACCATCACCAAAAGTAACCAAAAAGAGCATTGGTGAGGGTCAATAAAATATCGTCACTAGAAGTGTCACCAAAAAGAGAATTAGTGATGGGCCTTTAACTACCCTCACCGAAAGTTTCACCAAAGAGAAAATTAGTGACAGGCCTTGAACGACCCTTACCAAAAGTCTCATCGAAAATGGATTTGGTGACAAACCTTAAAGGACCATCACTATATACACTTACAACAACAATTTTTAAAGATCGTCACCATATGCGACATTGGTTATGGACCTTAAAGGTCCGTCACAGGCATGAAGTGTCATAAAAAACTCATTGGAATGATCAATGCTGACGAACATTTATTGACTGTCACCAAAAGTAACCAAAAAGATCATTGGTGACGATCAATAAAATATCGTCACTAGAAGTGTCACCAAAGAGAGAATTAGTGATGGGAATTTAACGAGCCTTACCAAAAGTGTCACCAAAGAGAGAATTAGTGACAAGCCTTTAACGACCCTCACCAAAAGTGTCATTGAAAATGGCTTTGGTGAAAAACCTTAAAGGACCATCACTATATACACTTACAACAATGCTTTTTTAAAGAGCGTCGCCATTCGTCACATTGGTGACAGACCTTAAAGGTTCGTCACAAGCATGACCCTCACCAATGAACTTTTTTCTTGTAGTTTTCCAATTTGGGCCATTAGGATAATTTTTGAACATAATCATGTAGGTTTTAACCCTGTACAGAAATTACCTGCAAACAAATATATACAATGGTGAGAAACACAAAACAAATACACAAAGATTTTCCCCACTACACCTGGCGCAATGAAGGGGGCGTTGGCTGCCCCCTCTAACCCCCCAGCATCGCTCGTGGGGCTAGTTGTGGAAAGAATATAACACACACCCAACATTAGTCCAAAATGAATAATTCAATAGGAAATTTCAATTATCTCTAGTGGTCAGACAGCATTGATGCCACGAGTTATACATATAGAGATGTTCAATCGTGAGATAAAATTCGTAACCCTTTTTGGGCAACAAATTTCAAGTGTGGTTTTTAGGAAAACAAAGGAAATTTTCAAAAATATGGAACATGGGTTTTGTGCAAAACGACATCAATTAGATCTCTTGAGATAATTTTCACAAAATTATCAATGGTTTGAGAGATTTCATGGGTTCTTTGGAAAGGAAACACTCAAATTTCGTGAATGGCCAATTTTAATTCTTTCAGGGAATCTGAGCAATAATATAAAGTCTATCGTGGAAAACGGATAAAGAAAAATCATCAACAATTCATTCCTTCAGTGGCATGTTCAGATAGATCAGTCTATTTTTAGATAATAAAGAGCACACAAAGCATGAGTGCTATTGCAGGTTAGGACAAAATTTTAAAGCTCCATTTGTGTGGATTACATCCCTTGCTAATTAGCATTTATATTACTCTATCCTTGTTTGTGCCCACAATTTGACATATTTTTACCATTTCGATGAGGGTAACGAAGGCACAGAGAGGAATAACCATGATATTTGGAATTGTTGTTTCAAAGGGTGTTTCAAATATCATATTCACCTAGATTAATTTCGTATCAATCATTTCAGCTGATTACAAATGGTTTCTTTTATGGCACCTGAACATACTTTTTATAAGGGACAATTACATTTTCTAAGTAGTTTTGCACTATTTCAGAATTTCTTCCAAGAAAGAGTTGTATTTTCCCTCCTTTGCCATCTCAATTGAATTGACAAGCGGAACAAAGTCTATCTTCACTGACAACTATATATGTTTCTCCAATTTTTCATATGATGTCTATTTTTGTACAACATCTAGAGAGTGTGGATGAATTGTATCAAGAATGTACACCTAAAGTCCTCATTCAATTACTCTATTATCTTCTACAAAAAAGGATTATGTCTTCAATTGCAGAATTTTCAAAGGCAATAACATTGAAGCCTAATTTCCAATTATTGCATTTAAAAGCAACATTAGAAAACAATATAATATATTCATCCCTAAGATTATGAAAATTTCTTTTAAGTGGAGCTATTAGTTATTGATTAAGCAGTTACAATTCCATTTCCCATTGTAAAAAATATGCTTGGGCCATATTTAGTGTCTTTGTGCTCTACTATAAATGGGTATGAAGGAAAAATATTTAGGAAAGCAGATCTAGATGAGTCCATAAAATCTGTTGTTGGTGATCCTATTGAATCTTGGCTTCACAAGTTGCTATATGTAGATGTAGAAAACTATATTCCAAATATTGATGGAAAACTTCCACTCCTAAGTTTTTTTTTTGAGATTACTCTCTTTACATTTTCATCAAAAAGTGCGGGTAAAGAAATATCAAAATTTTCAAGTAGGGGTAATGGAAAAGGCACAGGATTAAAGACTTTGGTTTTGTATTTTCCAAGGGTTTTCTCCTGCTCTTCGATATTTACATGATTGTTTTGTCTCTATCAAAAGAGAAAGAAATTGCACATTGGCAGGGGATTTGCATTGAAATATAAAGCTCCATTTCTTCAATTTCGGTCCTTGAAAAAAAGGTTGTGACCAATGTAATGTCTTTAGTAGTTTTCAGAGATTTCCATAAGTTTTATTTTTCAAGAATTAATAGCACGACAATGAAACATTCATATTTCTCCTTGACCTAAGTTTGTAACTAGAGTAGAGTAAAGAATTATCATATATGTTTTGTTTTGAGGGATGGTTTTCAATTACCTAATAAACACCCTAGAAACTATTCACGAATGATCATGAGACCCTGATTGAATAACAATATCCTTTGTGTAACTGAGAAGACATTCGATGGTGTTTCATGGAAAAACTTGTTTAGCGGTTGCTTGGTGTGGGATTAGAATGAGAGGGGCAAATTTTGACCAGCCATATGCTTGTAAAAGAATGAATGCAATGAGCTATAGACACAAGCATTGATTGAGGAGCTTCATGCTAATTCTTTTAACATGGATTGCACCTTCCTTATTGACTTGAACATATACCAAACACATCTAGGTGTTATAACATCGAAGGACATCTCACATATAATTTCAAATCATTGCCAGTTGCTTGTATAGCTCAAGAGAAAATTGTAGCATTAATTCTAAAGCTATCAACATGACAGAGCTATAGGTGACAACCAGATCCAACATTTGCATGCACAATATAAAGGCAGAAAATTGGTCAATTCTAGTATTGGAGGTTCGAAGGATACCTAGTAGCAGTTTACATATTCTAGGCATCGAGTTCATCATATCTACATTTACAAAAGAGTATTTAAAGAACAAGATCAACATTTGGATTATTTTCAGATCTATAGAAGCTAGACACATTTTCTAAAATATTTTAAGCAACAAAATAATTACTCAAGGAATATGAAGATGACACTAAAGATTTAAAGGTCAATTGACATATTTCTAGTGAATAATAATCAACAGCTCCAACATTCGAGCACAATATTAGCAAGTTAAAGATTACTTCCATATTTCTCATCAAGATAATCAGTAGTCAAAGGATCAGCAAGCAGAGTAAAAAGGAGCTGACGAGTCTTCAGGAAATAGTTTCAAAAATTCCAGAAAAAAGGCAGTCAATCAACAGTCAAGCCATTAAGTTCCATATTTGAAGGCACAATATTTTTAATCAGTTCCATATTTTTTTGCAATTAATTAGAAACTATTTTTATTTTAAGTTTATTATTGATATTTTTATTGTAAAAAGATTGTAACAATTGAGGAAATTATTATTCTATATATTCCATCATTTGTAATGTAATAGGGTTGGATTTTGATGCCAAAACCCTGCCATTTTTATAAAGACTCCTATTGCGAAATTCTTAATCAAGGGCTTTTGTATTTAGTTTTATGACAGAATCTGTTTCTGATGTATGTATTTTTCTAGTGTTATAATTTTTGTTTTTCATCATATGTTCAAGGTAACATAGAAGTTATGAGCTTGTTGTGGTTCCTTTTGGTTTGACTAATGCTCCAATTACTTTCATGTGTTTGATGAATAATGTGTTGCATGCTTATCTGGACAAGTTTATGATTGTATTCATTGATTATATATTGATATATTCTAAGAATGAGGAAGAGCATGTCGAACACTTAGGAATAGTATTGAGATTGGTAAGAGAGCATCAATTGTATGCCAAACTTATTAAATGTGGTTTCTTTCAATCAGAGTTACATTACTTGGGACATGTTGTTTCCAAGGAAGGCATAATAGTGGATGTGAATAATACAAGAGCTATCATGGAATGGGAAGCTCCTAGAAATGTGGATGAGGTCAGATCATTCATGGGCTTAAAAGGTTACTAAAGGAGGTTCATCAGGAAATTCTCATGGATTGTCTATCCTATTACATCCTTGTAGTGAAAAGGAAAGAAATTTGAATGGATAGAGGAATGTGCTGCTAGTTTTGAGCAGTTGAAGCAGTTGCTTACAAATGCTCTGGTTCTAAATATTGCAGATTCAGACAAAGAGTTTGTGGTGTGCATATGCTTGCAAGAGAGGACTTGGTGTAGTCCTGATGAAGGAGGGATAGGTGGTATGCTAAAAATCAATGAAATTGAATGATCATGAGAAGAACTATGTAATGCATGATCTTAAGTTGGCATCGATCATACATGCACTGAAGATGTGGAGATATTATCTTCTTGGCAGAAGGTTCATCTTGATGAGTGATCACAGTGGATTAAGATACTTATTTTACCAACCTAATCTAAATGTCAGGCAAGCTAGATGGTTGGCCATGCTCAGTGATTTTGACTTCGAGATCAGGTACATTAAGGGTAATGAGAACAGCGTTGAATATTCTCTTAGTAGAAGAGTACCAGTAAATCACATAGCACCTATGAGTTCATATGGGAAAAATTTAAAAGATTAGATCTTACAGGTAGGACAACATGATAACAAGTATAGGGAGTTTGGGCACAAGTTATAGAAGAAAGGTACAGGCGAACGAGATGTGGATCATCATCTCACAACAGATGGTTTGGTCAGATTTAGGGACAGGTTCTATGTGTCGGACAATAGTGAGCTCAAGAAGCTTATCTTGAGAGAATTTCATGTCAAGATGTATTCAAGTCATCCAAGATATCAGAAGACATTGACAGTTAGGAAGAAGTTCTACTATTGGCCAAATATGAAGAAAGAGGTAGTTGAGTTCATCTCTAGGTTTTTGTATTGTCAATAGGTAAAAGCAAAGTGTAAGCATCCAGGTGGTTTACTATAGCTGATTATGATTCCATAGTGGAAATGGGAGGTCATTTCCATGGATTTCATTACAGGTTTGCTGAGAACATCTAGACAACATGATTCTATCATGTTTATGGTTGACATGTTGACTAAGGGAACTCACTTCATAGTGGTTAATTCTACTTATTCATCTAGTGAGTAGCATAAGTCTTCATCAGGGATATAGTGATATTACATGGTATTCCTAAGAAGATTGTATCTGACAGAGATTCCAAGTTCACTTCCAGGTTTTGGAAGGATTTATTTGCAGGTTTGGATACAAAGTTGGCTTTTAGCACAACTTATCATCTACAAACAGATGGACAGGCAAAGAGGGTCATGTTGGAGGACATGTTTAAAATGTATGTTATGCATCAACAGAGGAGGTGGGATGAGTATCTTCTATTGGTTGAGTTTTCTTACTTTTTTCTCTCAGATTTTACAGGCACATTGCGACAACGACTCAGGGCAGGGGTTGTCACTCTAATCCTCTCCCACTCCATTCTAGCTATCTCCCAACACTAGGCTATGGGGATAGTCCTTATGGAAGATAGAAATGAAAGACAAGATGGTAATCAATGAGTCTGGGAGACATGATTGAATGGCCTAGCCACTTGGTTGATTTAACAATATTTTAGAGATTAGAATAAATTATCAATGAGACCAGTCCCTTGTGGAGTCAACTTACTTGATTTATATCAATTAAGGACCAAATGACCAGATGAACAACTGTTGTTGGAATTATTAACTAATCTATATGCCATGCAAATCCTAAGACTTAGGTGAAATGCAAGAATCTTGGTTACTTTTAATTATATGTTTGTTCTAGATGGTTCCTTCCTCTTAACTATTTTGGAACTAGTCTCTAGAGTAGGTTGTGGGATCGAAGACAATAGGAAGCAAGAAGAGGCTTGATTAACGATACCCCCCATGTGTTTTAACCACCTAATGCTTCTGGGGCTGTAGAGACTGTGGTTATGACGACTGCAAGGTCACCTTGTTACCATTAAAGAGGTATTAGGCTACTCAAGCTAGATGAGAAAGGTTGTCCTAAATGTCTATCAACCAAGCTTATGCTTGGAGGTAAATTATTAGATGCAAGAATATTCCTAGAATGTTATGCAAGGACTATGAGTGAGTCTTGAGTTAAGATTGTTTATGTTATTCAAGTACTTGATGTTGATTATATTATAACAAGAGTGCTTAACAATATATTCAAATACAATCTTAAACAAGACCAAGTGTTTAATGATACAAGTGCCAACAACCAACAAGAGATCTTCTTACAATAATTCCACAAAGATATTGACCAAAAAGTGATAACAATGACAAAAATTTAGGAAACTTAGAGCACTTATCTAATTAGCCAATGATTTCCGAAGCAAGATGCCAATGACTAAAATTTAGCTCAAATCACTTCAACCATGAATGATTATGAATTGTAAAATATCCTTACCCAGTTTTAGAGACTTATATTTGATTTGTTATCACTGCAACCTTGTATTCAGAGATCTGCAATTTTATATCAGGAGTAAAGAAGTGATTCAAGATGCCAAAGGTAAGCTAGAAAGTCAATGCATTTAAATTCCAATGATATTCACCTGATTATAGGACTACTTAGACACTATAGATCATATTTATTATGCTCAATTCGAACTTCAAAATGATATATATCAAATCTGTAATAACTTAGAAAATCAGTCATTCAATCCTTAATAAACCAACAAGGTGCCTAAATATTAATGCCAAATAAGCTTTAATGATTAGCTAATCAATTTGAGTGATTTTTAGATGATCTTTCATCAATTTTGATGATTCGTTATATGAATGCATAAATGGTTGTAACAAACATATCAGATTTGGAAATTTCCCAACAGTCCTCAAAAAATAGCTAATATGCAATCAATTTAACCAGAAGATTAATGTTCAATGCCTTAAGCGACTTCTTAATGAATTTAGTCTTATTTTGTGTGTGTTTATGCCATGAATACACTATTGTAATAATTATATCAGACTTTAAAGTTTCATATCAGACCTCTGCAATTTCAAATCAGACTTTGAAAATTATATGACAGCCAACATAAAACAATAAAATTTATAGATCAAACCCTTGTAATTTTTTTTGATGTATTGTATGAGTTATTAGCTTAATGTGTGAGTTATTTAGGCTTGTATTATGATGATTATGCCACTGTTATATCAATATATTGGATCTTATATAAATTATGCAGTCAATTAAAATGAGAGATGAAGGCAATAGAAGCAAACTCCAAAGCCTAATAGCATATGCCAAGTTTGGAGATGTGAGAAAAATCACTCCTCAACACCTGCACTCAAAAAATGTTAGTTCAAAACCCAAATATTGAACTTTATTACTGTTGTAATCACAAATTATTAGAGATAAAATGTCAATCCCTTGAAGAAACCATTGTTTGCAATGAGATCTAGCCCTTGTAAGGCTTACAACCTTCTTAATGCTTGCAAAATAGGTCCCAAACACTAGTCTTTTAGGTTGGGTAAGGGCTAGGGTCTTCATAAAATGGTTTCTTCCCCAATTTAAAAATAAACAATCTGCAAAAATAGGCTCAAAAACCCTAAATGTATAGAGTTTTTAAGGGTTGAAAATTTCAGAAGTTTACTTCTTTCTTTGATCCCTTGAGAGATTTAATATATAAACATAAAATAAAATTTCCCAAAAAACCCAATATATATATAAAAATAAAATAAAAACCCCAAGAAATTATATACAAGAAAAAATTAAAATGCAAAGGGTTAGTGAAATTATTTGCATAATACAAGGTGAAAGGTTAGCATATATAGACCAAATTAGAGAAGCTATTTTCAAATTTTGAATGTGCAATGAAAATTTTACAAGTAAAATTTGAATTTCAAATGAAAAGATAAATATAATTAAAAAATTAAAACTACATAATTAACTTGAATCAAACAAATATTTACAATTTTGGAATTTAAAAATCATTTACAAAATAAAATAAATCTAAAGAATATTCACAAGTATGCTAAAAACCCCAAAACATAAAATTTAAAATAAAACCCCAAACCCAGATAGCTCCAAAACAAGGTTAGAAAAATTTATTTACAAAAATTATTCTACAAAAATAAATTACAAGTTATATACAAATATTGAATGCTTGGAAATAAAATAATTTTGAGTAAATAATTTTTTAGATGATGAATAATGACCATAGATCATATGTGTTTCAAAAGTTATTGTATTGCCCATAGCCTTAGCGAAGTAAGAAAACCAAACAAAATTCTCTGAGGCCAAACAAGGTTGGCTCTCCTCCAAATTCTATGAACTTGGAGCCCAAGGGCGAGGGAGCCTATAAACTCTATATATTTTCTTCAAGAAATCTTGGTTGACATATGGCGAATCAGATCACCTAAGATAGACCCAAAATCTAACAATAGAATGTTCATATCACCATCTAATGAATAAACAAAATTTAAAATTTTAATCACAATATAATAAAGCATATACGATAGATCATCGAACAAAGAACACTATGAACTGAACCCTAAAGTCTCATATTATGATATTTCAAACGTTCCTAGCAAATCAATGGAACAAAACCAATGTTACAAAATTACATAGACTAGAGTCGGAGCTTTATCATGACTTGAGAATCAAAATGGCCTCTAATTTATAGATAAATCCTCCAAATGGAGAATAACAGCTAGTTGGCTTGATCCCCGTCAAACAATCTCGACCATTGATAGATATTTGAGCATATTTTAATCTCCACTGTCAAAAATAATTATTATTGAGGAATTTCCATATTTCTCACAAAACCCATTTTTTAAAAGTCCAAAAACAATCATTTTGAACTAATTCCCTAAAAAATTTGACTTTGGCTTAACCACCAAGTTCCAACGGTCCAATTTTTCTTGAAATTTCCAATGTTCCCTTGATGGGGGACCTCCAAAAATTAACTTCTTTTAGACCCACGAATTTTTCTACTTGGAGAAATTAATTTCTCTAGCATTTTAATTTTGACTCTAAATTAATTAATTTTTTGGCTCAAGTCAAGTCCTGCTAGCACAACCAGTTGAGGATGGGCCTCATTTGCAAGGCGGCCCAGGATCAAACCTCATGGGGGTGGTTGTGCCTTGTGTTAGGGGGAGGATGCATGTTAAAAATCTAGTGTGTGCCCCAGTCTAGGTGAGATCCTCGGGTGACTTTGACAAATCAAGTGCCCCTAGGTCACAGCTCCTCAAGCCACATGTCAAGCTTGGAGGATCACAGACAACTTAACAAAAAAAAAAAAAAAAACATTGGCTTAGGATTTAATTTTATTTTTTCCAAAAAAGTAAATTAATTGACGCATGATGGAATTAATTATTTTTCTACCCGCAAATATTTTAGCCATGGAGTCTAAGTATGAGAGACCATGCACTAAAATATATTTTCATAATATTTTACAAATTCAATGCTCAAAAGGGGAATACCTGTTCCTATAGACCCTCACAAAACTTAACAAATTCTGAGACACAATATGATCTAGTAGACCAAGTGATTTGTAATAAAATAATTTAGCCAAATAGTTTAAATTATTCCCAAATCACTTTTACAAAAGACTCGACTAAAACCCTAGGATTCAACTAGGACTTTGACGATAAATCCAACCCTAGCTTTCGGGTGAGGCTTGAGAGAAAAACTTTGTCGACCATTTGTGTTTAGAAACACAGATAATCAATGAGATGAAAAACCTCCTAGGATGAAATTTGTCACCAAAATCACAGGCTTACCTAGGTTGTTACATAATTAATGGTCGTACTAGCATCATTTACATTACAAATTTGCAGAATGTGTTTACAATGACATAATAATATGTTGGTTGATGTCTCTGAACTTTAAAAAAAAAAAAAAATGGTACAAATGCTTCCTTGGAACTGTGACAAAACTTATGCAACATCTGGCTCTATATGGGTACACGTTGCTTCAATGGAGCAATGTGAGAACCCAAAATATTGTATCCAAGAAAATAAAATTCCATCAAATAGATACCCATTCAAGATAGAATTCATCATGCATACATATAATATCTGCTACAATAGAAAAAAAATCTACTCTAACAAACTGAAATGAAAAAACATGTAACTTAAATGTGTGAAATAAAACTAACTAATGACATAAATGAAAAGGAGTAGGGTTAGATATACTATACAAATAAGCCCTATGGCATCATATGTCTTCAACATAGTGCATACTAAGCATCTACCGACTTTCCGGCAAGTCTGTGGGTTGCTTCTCAAATGTACCATGCTTGATCCTGCATATCAAAGGACTCTGTATTATCTGAATATCAAGCTGCTCTCTGCCATCGGATGCATCAATATTCTTCTTCCTTTTGTTCCCATTTATTTCATATAGGCAGACTGTGGAAGCTTAGCATTGTCTTTTCCTTTGTTTATTTGTTTTCTTTGTCTCTTCTTGGTGGACTGTGATGCTGGTGATGATGTGGTTAATGCAGACATGCTTTCCTGATGTCGAAGATGGTGGGATGGAATGCCCATGTCTTCTATGACATGTATCCCTTTGTTCTGCATTTGGACGGGATATGTGAACGCCTCATGACACTCACAACAAGATGGGTCTTGGATCAACTGGTTGGAAAGACTGTGATTTGTTGAAACTTTTGGATTAGGCTGCAACTTTTGTAATTTTTTCATTTCTTCCAACCTCCTCTACATGGAACTCATTTCCTTGGCATGTCTTACTATTAATTTTGATTGATCGATTTTTGTCTTCACAAATCTATCTTGAAGAGTGAAATTCTTAGCTTCTAAGGCTTTCATTTCATGTGTGTGATTATGCTCCATGGTATTTATATTCTCATAATAGTTAACCTCCATGGCACTAATTACCTATATTTTCCTTTCTTCAATTGTTCTTATTTGTTGTGCGTGATCATCCTTCATGGTCTCTATCATGTTTTGAGAATTGATCCTTTGATTATACTGAGTAACTTACATAACGTGTGACATATTCTCCATGTAACTCATTTCTCTGGTGTTATCTACTATTAATCTTACTTGACTAGATTGCATTTCTTTGATCATTTAAGTTAATTCCTTAATGAGATGTTTATCATGATCTTCTCTAGGCAAGCAATGTGTTTCTTTAATAACATTGTTAATTTTTCCCCTTGTCCCTGCAATGCCACCACCCAAGATTCCTCTTGAAATAACACAAGTAGATTAATCATGAAAAATTTCACAAGGGCTGCAATATGGCCAAGGCTGATCATTATTCTTATGCAACTCATTCTCTTGAGATTCCTCCATATTAATTAGGAAATTATGCATAACATTGACTTGATTTTTATGCTCAACTTGCATACTTTTAATTATTTGCGATAATTATTTAACAAGATCACTTTCCTTTTCTTTAGTTTCTTCCTCTTTAAAATCTGGAAACACAAACTTCTAGAATGCTTTCTTGTCCTTTTCTAATTCCTCAGCTAAAGTCTGAGAAACCCTTACATTAGTTGGTTTCCCGAGCATCAACTCATGAGAAGTGTTAGTGTCAAATACATCAATGTAATGGTTTAAAAAATGCTTGTCAGGAGGTTTGCAATATTGAGATAAATCTCTTATAATGTCATTGAACCTCCTATTAAATTCTTTTTCATCTTCATTCTTTGTCATACTATAAATGGCGTGAAGTAAATCCTTTTCATTGTTTTTATCTCCATATTCATTAATCATGAAACAAATCCATATCATTATCTTCCAAGGATAAGACAAATAGTCACATCTTAATGTCTTCATTATTATAGTTAGAATTGTTGCACCACTTAGCCACATAAAGATTAAATTTCTTGAGATGGTCATTAGCATTAATTACACCATTACCTTGAAAAGAAGGAAAATTATCAATGGCTTTCTCTGGAATATCATACGGATAACCTTGAATGTTAGTAAAACTACAAGGAGCGAGCAAGTCATTCATGATGACTTGCTCACTTGAAACAAATGGATATCAGCGAGAGGTCCTTGTTCAAGTTAAACAACAAGTATACAAGAAGAGGGCTTATAGCAGTAATTCTTGCAAAAAATGGAAGAAGTGGAGTCACCACCTAAACATGAATCTAACTCTAAAATCCAAAAGGTAGAAAACCAAAAGTTAGTCCAGAAGAACCAGATGGATATCAGGGAGGACTTCATGCCTGAGAAAGATTAAATTCTCTCTAGAATGTAATTTTTTTAACCGAGCTCTTAAATCATTTTCAGGATCAAGAGTGAGGTTAACCAAGCTACCAGGATTTCTTCTAGAGTAAGCTCTTTTGAATGAATGAATAAGTGGTGTAATCACCCAAATGGAAAACCAACCAAAATGTCCAAGTGCTAAAGGCGCGGATAAAGAAGACAAAAATATTAGTGAGAGGAGAAAAGATAGGGTGATGAAAAGAGAAGAGATCGCAATGGTGCTAGTAATGTTGTGGAGTTGTCAGCTAAATGAAACGATCAAAGATGGGATGAAGATGAAATATTGAAAGAATATCATTGGAGCACTCAGAACAAGAATGTCCCTGAAAACAACACCAAAAAATGTTGTCACTCATATTGTACAGGCATGTTGCAAAAATAACTTAGGGCAGAGGTTGTCACTTTGATCCTAACCCACTCCATTCTACTTGTCTCCCAACAACAGGCTATGGGGGCTAGTCCTTATGGAAGATAGAAACGAAAGACAAGTTGGAAACCAACAAGTCTGGGAGGCAATATTGAATGGTTTAGCCACTTGGTTGATTTAGCAAGATTTTAGAGATTAGATTTAATGATCAATGAGACCAGTGCCTTATGGAGTCAACTTACTTGATTTATATCAATTAAGGACCAAATGACTGGATGAACAACCATTGCTTGAATGCTTAACTAACCTATATGATATGAAAATCCTAAGACTTAGTTGGAATATAAGAATCTTGGTTACTTTTAATTATGTTCTTGTTCTAGATGGTTCCTTCCTCTTAACTATTTTGGAACTACTCTCTAGAGTAGGTTGTGGGATAGAAGCTAAAGGGAAGCAAGTAGAGGCTTGATTAAGGATACCTCCCCCTATGTTCTAACCACCTGATGCCTCTAACGTTGCAGAGGCTATGGCTCTGACAACTGTAAGGTCAATGTGTTAACGACTAAAGAGGTGTTAGGCTCCTCAAGAAATGTGAGAAAGGTTGTCCTAAATGTCTATTAAACAAGCTTATTCTTGGAGGTAAATTATTAGATGCAATAATATTCCTAGAATGATATGCAAGGATTATGAGTGAGTATTGAGTTAAGATTGTTTATGTGATTCAAGTACGTGATGTTGATTATCTTATAACAAGATCACTTAATAAAATATTGAAAGACAATCTTAAACAAGACCAAGTGCTCAGTGATACAAGTTCCAACAACCAACAAGAAATCTTATTACAATAATTCCACAAAGATATTGACAAACAAGTGATAACAATGATAACAATTTAGGAAACTTAGAACACTTATCTAATTAGCCAATGATTTCCAATACAATATGCCAATGACTAAAATTTAGGCCAAATCACTTCAACAATGAATAATTATGAATTGTAAAATTTACTTACCCAATTTTAGAGACTTATATGTGATTTATTAATGTTGCAACCTTATATTCAGAGGTCTACAATTTTATATCAGCAGTCAAGAAGTGATGGGAGATGCCAAAAATAACCAAGAAAATTAATGTCTTTATTTTCCAACGATATTCACTTGATTATAGGACTGCTTAGACACTATAGATCAGATTTATTATGCTCATATCATGCCTCAAAATGATATATATCAGATTTGTAATAACTCAGAAATCAATGATTCAGTCCTTAATAAACCAACAAGGTGCCTAGATATTAATGTAAAATAAGCTCCAATGGTTAGGTAATCAATTTGAGTGGTTTTTAGATGATCTCTAAACAATTTTGATGACTCTTATTTATTTTATATAACTGCATAAATGATTGTAGCAAACTTATCAGATCTGGAAATTGCCCAACAGTCCTCAAAAAATATCTTATATGCAATCAATTTAACCAAAGATTAATGTTTAATGTCTCAAGCAACTTGTTAATGAATTTAGGCTTATTTTATGTGTGTTTATGCCCTGAATACATGGTTGTAGCAATTATATCAGACCTGAAACTTCCAGATTAGACCTCTACAATTTTAAATCAGACATTGAAAATTATATGACAGCGAACATACAATAAAATTGATAGATCAAACCCTTGTAATTTATTTTGATGTCTTGTATGAGTTATTAGCTTAATGTGTGGGTTCTTTAGGCTTGTATTATGATGATTATGACACTATATCAATATATCAGATTTGATATAAATTATGCAATCAATTAAAATGAGAGATGAAGGCAATAAAATCAAATTTAAAGGCCTAATGTCCTATGCCAAGTTTGGAGATGTGAGAGAAATCACTCTTTAACACCTGCACTCACAAAATGTTAGCCCAAAACCCAAATATCAAACCTTTATGACTATTGCAATCACAAATTATTAGAGATAAAATGTCAATCCCTTGACGAAACCCTAGTTTGCAATGAGATCTGGCCCTTGTAGGGCTTATGTCCTTCTTAATGCTTGCAAAATAGGTCTCAAGCACTAGCCTTTTAGTTGGGTAAGGGCTAGGGCCTTCGGAAAATGGGTTTCTTCCCTAATTTGAAAATAAGAACCTTGCAAAAATGGTCTCAAAAACCCTAGACGTCTAGGGCTTTTAAGGGTTGGAAATTTTAGAAGTTTCTCCTTTCTTTGATCCCTTGAGAGATTTTGCCTATAGAAACAAAAAAGAACTTTTCCCAAAAAACCCAAAATAAAATAAAATCTCCAAGAAATTAAATACAAGTTAAAATTAAAATGTAAAAGGTTAATGAAATTATTTGCATAATAGAAAATACAAGGTGAAATGTTACTATATATAAGCACAAATTAGAGAAACTATTTTCAAATTTTGAATGTGGAATAAAAATTTTACAAGTAAAATTTGAATTTCAAATTAAAAGCTAAATCTAATTAAAAAATTAAAACTTAAATCAAATAAATATTTACAATTTTGAAATCTATGAATTATTTACAAAATAAAATGAATCTAAATTTTTTTGTAAGTATCCTAAAAACCCCAAAACATAAAATTTAAAATAAAACCCCAAACCCAAATAGTTACAAAACAAGGTTAGAAAAATTTGTGTACAAAAAATATTCTACAAAAATAATTTACAAGTTATATACAAATATGCAATGCTTGAAAATAAATATGTTTGAGTAAATATTTTTTTAAATGATGAATAATGACGATAGATCATATGTGTTTTGAAAGTTAAGGTATTGCCTACAACCTTAATGAAGTAAAAAAACCAAACAAAATTCTTGCAACCCAAACAAGGTCGACTCCCCTCCAAAGTCTATGAACTTGGAGCTCAAGGGCCAAGGAACTTGCAAACTCTATATATTTTTTTTCAAAAAAGCTTGTTAGACATATGGTGAATTAGATCACCTAAGATAGACCCAAAATCTACCAACAGAGTTTTTGTCACCATCTAATAAATAAACAAACTTTAAAATTATAAGCACAATATAGCAAAACACATACCCAGCACAAACCACAGATCATCAAACAAAGAACACCATGAATTGAACCCCAAAGTCTTTTATTATGATATTTCAAACGTTCCCAGTAGATCAGTGGAACAAAACTGTCATTACAAAATTACATACACTAGAGCCAGAGATTTCATCATGACTTAAGAAGCAAAATGGCCTCTAATTTATAGATAAATCCTCCAAGTGGAAAATAACGGCTAGTTGGCTTGATCCTTGTCAAAATAATCTCGACCGTTGATAAATATTTGATCATCTTTTAATCTCCACCATCGAAAATGATTATTTTTTAGGAGTTTTCGAATTTATCATAAAACCAATTTTATATTAGTAAAAATTAATTATTTTGAGCTAATTCCCGCAAAAAAAATTGACTTTGACTTAACCACCAGGGTCCAAGAATCCAATATTTCTTGAAATTTCCAATGTTCCCTTGGTAGAGGGCTTCCAAAAATTAACTTCTTTTAGACCCGTGAATTTTTCCACTTAGATAAATTAATTTCTCAAACATTTTAATTTTGATTCTAAGTTAATTATTTTTTGGCTTAAGATTTAATTTTATTTTTGCTAGAAGAATTAATCAATTGACTCATGGGAATTAACTATTTTTCTACCCTCAAATATTTTAGCCATGGTGTCTAAGTATGAGGGACCATGCACTAAAATAATTTTTATATAAGATTTTAAAAATTCAACCCTCAAAGGGAGAATACCGTTCACTATAGACCCTCATAAAACTTACCCAATTCTACAACACAATATGATTTAGTAGACCAAATAATTTATAATAAAATAATTTAGCCAAATCGCTTAAATTATCCCCAACTCACTTTTACAAAATACTCGACGAAAACACTGGAACTCACTTAAGACTTCGACAGTAATTCCCACCCTAGCTTTGGGGTGAGGTTGGAGGGAAAAACTCTGTCGATCATCCATGTTTAGAAACACAAATAATAAGTGAGATGAAAAACCTCCTAGGATGAAATTTGTCACCAAAATCATAGGCTTACCTAGGTTGTTACATAATTAACAATTGTACTAGCATCATTTAGATTACAAATTTGCAGAATGGTGCAATGACATAATACTTTGTTGGCTGATATTTCTGAACTTTGAAAAAAAATGGCACAACTACTTCCATGGAACTGTAACAAAACATGGGAAACACTTATAACGATGTGTATCATGAGTCACTGAGGATGAGTCTATTTGAGGCACTTTATGGGAAAAGTTGTAATACTCCATTCATCTGGAGTGATCTTGTGAAAATGATACTGATAGGACCGGCTAAGTTGCCTGAGATGGAATAGAAAATGCACGTTATCAAGAAGAATCTAAAGGTAGATAGTATAGACAGAAGATTTATGCAAATCAACACTAGGAATTTAAAAATTTTCAAGTTGGGGAGCATGCATACTTGTGCATCAAGTCCAAGAAGAGCTCCTTGAGGATTGGGTCATGTGCCAAGTTGGCACCTCAGTATTATGGGCCTTTCGAGATTCTTGAGAGGATTGGACCAGTGACCTACAAACATGCACTATCTCCGAAAGTGAAATTCCATGATGATTTCCATGTTTCAATGGTTAAAAGATATGTGAAATATGTTGATCATGTGATTGATTGGTTTGTATTACAGGCGGAGCTAGAAAGAGAATTCCAACTAGAACCTCAGTGCATTTTGTAGTGGAAACAACTCATGCTCTGGAACTAAGCAATCGAGCAAGTTAAAGTGCATTGGAAACTCTTTGGGCCCAATGAAGCTACATGGGAGATAGTTGATCAAATGTGGGCTATGTATCCTTCATTGTTTGTTGGTTGAGGCAAAGGAGTTTTGGTATATGTATAAAGTTATGTATGGTTTTCATTGTAAATACCGCAATGAGTTGTGTTATAAAGCTCAAATAAGTAGTATGGTTGTCATGTTGTTATGTTTGTCATGTTGGTTTGGTTTTCAGCAGGTTGTTCATTGTAAATATTGCATCGAGCTAAGCTATAGAGCTCCATGCGAAATATGTTTTGGGTTTCAACGGTCTTATTGGTTAGAGATGTCATAGAACACCAAGGAAAGTGTTCCTCTAACAGGGAGGGGTCTGTAATAGCCCTAGGTTAGAATTTCATGTAATAAATTTAATATAGGCAAAATAAGACTAAGGTCATGGGACATGTATTCCAAGTTTAATTTTGGGAAAAACGTCCTAGTGGGTGTTCATTTGGTTTATTATGGATAAGGTGAAATTCAAAAAGGCATTAAAAAGGAAAAGAGGCATTAATTAGCATTTAATTTAAGAAAATAAATAAAAATAAGAGAAAAGGGAGGTGAAAGCTCAGACGATTGCATGTGAGGAAAATTGAAAGAAAAATAGAGGAAATTGAAGAAAATAGAGGCCTCATTGATAAAAGGGCTTCTAAGGACCAGTTCACAACTTTTGCTAGTTTAATTTTTTGTCAGTTTAGTTTTGGGTCCCTCTCTCTATTCTCTCTCCTATACTCTTGCACATTTAGAGCATTCTTGGAGCACTCTACCTTTAGAGAAAGGAAGGAACAGGAAAAACAAGAAAGCAAAGGAAAGAAATGATCAAGCAAGGAAAAGTTTGATCAAGTGACTACAACGATATTACTTTGCAGGTATCAAGTTACATGTATACTTTCCTTGCTAGTTTTGGCATGCATAGTACATGCATGTGTTTATTTGGTTTTCTTGTTGTCATTGACATGCATATTGTCAAGTGTGACAGTGGTTTCAACCTTGCCTTTCCATTTCTAAATAGCCATGGTGTGATGGGGTTCTTTTATTTGGTTTAGCTTTAGATTGTTGGATTGTTTTGGAATTGGGGGAGGTGGTCTCAGGAAAATTCCCAAGGGCCTAGGAAACCCTTGACCGGTTTTAGCGAGATTGCAATAAATCTTGAGGGTAGAGTTGGGAAAATTTCTCAAGGTATTGGTGAAGAAATGCAGAGGCATCCAAGCTTGCTTAGGGCCTAGTGATCCCTTAATCGTTGTTGGTGGGATTGCGATAAGCCTGGTAGTGTATGTTTTTGTTTGGGCCTAGGAATCCTTTGACCGGTAATGGCAGGATTACGATAAAGCCTAGTTTTGTAGGTGCTTGTTTTGGGCCTAGGAGTCCCTTGACTAGTTTTGGCAGGATTTCGGTAAATCCTAAGGATCCTCTGGTTTTTTTGTTGTGAGTCCCGCATTCATTCTTGAAATATGGCATCAGAGTGATTGGCTTAAAGAAATATTTGGTTCAGGCCAATCTATTGTCGAGTGGTACGTGAAAGTCCCTAACTTGGTTGGATTTTGCATATGTTAATAAGAGCTATTTTCCTCTTATATTTCATGAGTATTTATACTTGTTATTATGTGGCTTTTATAGTTGTTCTATTATTGCTATTATTCTAGATATATGTTGGTTGTAAGCATGGTTTCATGACAGATTCTAGTAATGGATCTTAACATGTTATGATTGGTAAATGAACGGTTATTTAATGCATGACCTAATAGATGTTATTGCAGCTATTGTGAGAGGGAATTAGACCTCCTTGATGATTTTCAGATAAGTATGAGACCCTTATGTTCTATATTCATTTGTGACTTGTAGATTACTTTTTCACAATGTGTTTGACAAAGTGATTGTCATGGTTAAGCCTGGTTAGATCAAGCCTTTGAGTAAATTTTATATGAATTTCTTTTTCTTGATGGAATTTATCATTTTGGAAAGCCTAATTAAGTTGTAGGCATTGGTAAGGAGACAAGCCCTGAAAAGGTGGTATTGATTCCAGGGTCGCTTGCTCAAAACTAGGAAATTATGACTACAGTCGCTACCTTGCAGGCTTATGCATGTGACTGGGGGCCTACAATTTTATGGATGTAGTTTTATTCCTATGGATGGGATATAGGTCAGTAAAATAACCATCCAACTTAGGACTTGGTCACCTGGAGTGGTTTTTTAGCTCTTGGGGGTCCTGTAGCTCCTGAGGAAGGCCAATAAAGTTTTAATTTTTTGACTCCAGTGCCTTAATGAAGATAGGAGGTTGGGTCATGTCATAATAGTCCTTAGCTCATGTTTATCTAGAAGGCCAGTGAAAGTGGGTAGCTATGGGAGGGGTTTTTACACTCAACCTGCTAAGGTAATTGATGCTCTCACAACTGTATCTCTCCATACCTTCAGGCTGCTCTTATAATCTATAATTGAGACTTCAATGGGTAGGATTAAACCTCCATCAACAACTAATTGTTGAGATTGCAACAAGATGATGGAGCTTAGTGAAAAGAGTCGCCTTCACTAAGTGGGCCCGCAGGCTATTTTTGGCGCAAGTCTATTTTTAGACTATGTCTATTTTTAGACATATGAATCATGTCTATGGATTGCAGGTTGTTGTTTATGGATGATTGATCAAGTTGGAAAAATAGATGGACTTCTATTTTTAGACCACAGCGGAGTGACTCCACAGCGGAGTGACTGCTCAGTCTAAATATAGAACAGTCAAATATTATTAGCTCATAATAATATTTAGACTATAAACTTTGTCTTATTCTCTTTGAGCACTTCAGGATGAGCTACGGATGTGGTACATGCAGATCCCAGAAGGAAATACGTGGTTACCTATGGGATGACTAATATTTGCATGCAGGACTTCAGTTAGAACTCAAGTGAGTTGAGTTTAGTGGACTGGAGGTGCAGTTGATGGAGTTGTGTTCAGTTTAGCTTTGTTAAGCTGGTTGTATTTAGTCTAACTGGAAAATAGACTAGAGATGAGTTGGGTGAATTAGTTATTAATTAATTCACAAGTTATTAACTCATAATACAACTAATGAATACATCAGTTAACTCAGTTGCATGTCAGTGCATGTTCAGTTCAACAGGGACAGGTGGTAGAGAATCAAATTGCTATCAGTTGTGACTATAGTTGTGCACCAGATCTTGCACAATCAAGGGATTGAGTATGCCAATGAGGATTGCGCGGTATATCCAAGGTAAATACGAATTTGGATCAATCATTCATCAGTATTCTCTTGCAGGATTGCGCAGTAGAGGCAGGCAAGCAGTGGAAGAGATTTGGAGATCAGATCTGAGCTGTATTCTGTGTAACAGAGGTGGAGATACTTGTGAGAAGTATTATGCTGTGTAATGTTACATGACTCAATCATTAATATACAGATAGTTGGGGTTTTTAGCGAGATGCTTTCCCCGGGATACATACTGTGTTAATGTGTGAATGCTCTTGATGTTTTATTGTTATTGATGCTGCTATATTGATGATCAACGTAGAGGAGCTTATGTATTGTGTATGTTTTCCGCAATAGTACATGATCAGGATAATCTCCATTGAATATGTGTTAAATTATTCAAAATTTCTACATTCCTGGCTTCCATGCGACCGAGCACTTGGGGCTTTTCCTTCTCAAGGGGTTTTGACCAATGATGCATGATTAGAAATGGCCTCCTTTTCCCGATCTGAGCTTCCCAAGTGCCAGGTTGGCTTCCTGCGTAGTCTCCATGGGCTTCGATCAGCATGCTTTGACTGAGGTCCTCGTCGTTCCTCGCTGGCTGCCAACTGGCACTATTTAGAGGTCTTCCTGATCGCTCTGTGCTCTTGAATTTGAAGTTTTTGTCCTAATTTGATACAGTCATGGTACTATGATAATCTTCATGGATCCAATTCAGATCAAGGTCTTACTTTGGTCTTGTGCTTCTCTGTAGTTCGCGAGGAATTCCTCGTAGAGGTAGCGCGCCCAATTAAATTATACGCCCTCCGTGCACTGGGCTGCTAATGACACAACAGGTGCTGGAACTTCATCTGCGTGACACTTCCTCATGATTTTCCCAGCCAAAATCTGGGTGGCGACCTTAATCATGGGGTCGGTTATGTTGGGAATTGAGTACCTATGTAGTTTCTTGGCGAGCTTGAATTTGTCCTTCATTCTTACGGCAAGTTCGCACTTGCCTATCTTTCCGCCAAATGCCATGGCTAGATTCAACCTTGAATGTGGTAACAATGTGACCCTATGGATCAACATATCTGTGATGGGTATCGGTTCTCCTAACCACAGGCACCCATTGTGCGCTAAGCATAGCAACTTCTTGATCACCATTAGTTTTATGGGCGCACGGTGGTAATGTGGCACCCATAGCAGGTTTAACAGTCCTGCCTTGTCCACTGCCGAGGCTCCAACGCGATGACATCATAATCCTTATAAAACACATGGGTCATAAAGGTTTCGGTCACCTTGTAGGGGAATCGCTTTATGTATGCCAAGTCCCAATCCTCTAGCTTAAGACTAGGAATGCGCACCAAGCGCGGCCTTTCAAACGTGATATGGTCGGGTAGCAATGGGGTATTTAGCAGGAATTTCCTCGTATCTGGGTCCTTCGGGACCTTCACCCTACCCTGGTGGGGAGGGATGTACCTGGGCAGCTTTGAGATAGGGTCTACACCCTCTATGTTAATGTATTTTGCGCCCATATCCACATCTTCGGTGCACTCCTCAGGTTCTAATTCTACCACCATGCCTTTCTCCTGCGCGGTGGGCTTTTCCTTCTTCTAGTGTTTCCTTGGTGACTCACGCACCAGCTGTGTTTCTTTCTTCTTATCCTTCTTTGTCTTGGGAACCTCTTTGGGCGGCATAGGCCTTGGCCTAGGTAACCTCTGCGATTTTGGTACTTCCGTATGCATTTTCACACTCACAACCTCTAGTGCAGCTCCCTTAGATGCCATTGATCCTCCTGCACTTGTGGTTTCTACAGGCACTAACATGAATCCATTAATAAGCTCCTGGGTTGCTTTAGGAAACTTGTCAAATACTGAACTAGCCACCAAAGCCTTGAAATAGTTAGGGTCCATGCATGCCTAATATCTCAACACCTCAATTTTCAGAATGCAAAGTGTTTTTCATTGGGCGTCCATCTGTAATTTATAGGAAAATTTGAATTTGAATTTGACTATTCCCCCCAAAATCCACTCATAAATACTAAATTGGAAGCAGATTTTCACAGATCTTGCTCTTAAATTCTGACTTAATTACTGCCCCCACTCCATTTAGCTGTTTTCCCACTGTCAACTCATGAACAATGACCATAACGACCACTTTCTAGATGCCCTGTGTGGTCTCTCCTTCTATAGCGCAGCTCCCTTCACACTTCTGCCGATAATGTAACATTCCTCCCTTCCATGCAGTTCCCCAGTCGCATAGCTCTACAACCCAGGCAATGTAGTTTATAGTCCTGCGCCTCCTTTCAGTTGCCTGGAGTGCTAAGACTATGCTTCCGCCATATAGTCATCTGGTTAGATCCCCGGTGTATGGATTCAATCAGCTACCATTTACCTTCTTTGGAAATGGCTCTCCATTCAATTTCACCAACTAAACTACTCCACCATCGGTAATCTCCTTGATGACATAGGGCCCATCCAATACAGTCGAAATTTTCCTGGAAATTTATCAAACTTGCTATCATATAATAACACTAAATCATTTACCTTGAAGGTGCGCATTTTGATGTGTCGATTGTGCCATGCCTTTTCAAGCTCCTTTTGAACTTGTTGATGGAATCCAACCAAAAGCCTATCTTCTTCCAGCTCTGTCAGTTGCGCAAGCCTTTCTTCTAGGGCTCTGCGATCCACCATTCTTGTGAATGTTGTTATGCATAGACTAGGTACAATGTACTCCATCGGCATCATAGCTTCTGAAAGGCATTTGTCCAGTCTGCTTTTCGCAAGTCATCCTGTAAGCCCATAACACCGTGGGTACATGCACATCCCAGTCATTTCTTTGTGAATTGCAGACCTTCATCAACACATTCTCCAATATCTTATTAAACACTTCCACTGTCTCATTAGCTTGTAGGTGATATGGCATACTCTTCTGATGATAAACCTAGAACTCCTCTATTAGCATGCTGATCGCATCATTAAGGAAATGTGTACTGCGATCGCTCATCAAAATATTTGGGTAACCAAATCTAGTCAGCACGTACTCAAAGGGGAATTTTTCTGTTGTTTCCCTTATATAGTCCTTTATAGGTTGCACCTCCACCCATTTGGTCAAATACTCAGTCGCGGTGATGATGTATTGCGCACCCATGTTCTTTCCTGGAGGTTGAATTGGTCCTACAAAGTAAATCGCCCACTTTTCGACCGACTGTAATGAGATCTATGGATTTAGAGGTAGATCATCCCTCCATGATGGCCTACCCATCCTCTGACATGCATCACATGCTTTACAATAAGCCTTTGAATCCTTATGAAGTGTCGACCATGATAGCCCAGTGTGTAAAATCTTCTGCGTTGTAGCTTTTCTTACATAATGTCCTCTCGTGGCTCCTCCATGAGCTTCAACAAGGATTTTGTTCCGTTCAAAGTTAGGTACATAATGTCGCAAAATTTCATCTGAGTCCATTTTATACAAATTCCCTGCAATGACAGAAAATTATGTTGTGTGCACCACTAACTCCTTCTTTTTTTGACTAGTATACCCTTCTAGAGCCATCCCCGTCATCAGGAAGTGTATGATATCTGTAAAGTGATTTTCTGTGACACGCACTGCAAAGATCTATGCGTCAGGTAGTCCTTCCTCCAAATTAGTGGGCTCCTCTCCTATTTTAATGCGTGACAGATGATCTGGTCCAGCGTTTAATCATCCTAGCTTCACAATAACTTCGAAATCATATTCCTGAAATAGCAGCAACGATCTGCATATCTTCCCCCCCCAACACAGGCTTGTTCACCAATTACTTTAATGCCCACCGCAAGCATTTTATCCAACTCTAAGCATACCCTTTCTTTATACTTCGGATTGAGGTGGTAATGCCTCTACTTGATCGGCTTTGTGTCTGGTTTTAGCATAATTTGCATCACCCCCAAGTCTCCTATTATCCTCTTTAGTTTTGAGAACTTCGTAGGGAACAAGTTCTAGTATTCATGGAGTAATTCAACAACCTTATCTACTGTTGCATCATCCCAGTAGTCCCCAATCTTTGCAAACTTCAGCTTTGCCTCTTTCCCAATGTTCACTTGTTTTGTTTTTAGCAGCACGGTGATACCTCGATTTTGAATTTGTGGTCCTTCAACTTCGTTGTGACCTTCAATCTCTGGGATGTTAATGTTCCTCGGGTTTTCATCCTCTTCTTCGACAATCACATTATAGCACTCCAGTGCATGGTTCAGCTAGGTGGCCCAACCTGGTTGAACCAAGTACAAGGGATTCTATGGTACTTTGAAGATTATTTCCTTAACTTCCTGCAATGCTTCGTTAATACTCTCAAACTTGTCCTCAAAGTTAAAAATCAACAAGAATTCTTCTTGCAAAGCATCCCATTCTTCAATGCCATGGAAAAGCTCTATCTCCAAGTACCAGTTCATTGGTATTACATCCAAAGTATCACAAAATATGTGCACCCATTTAGGCTGAGGCTCCGCTCCATAAACCTTCATCCATTTGGCCAGGTGATCGCGCGGGTCATTCCTCTCATCATATTTCTCTGTTAGCCACACTTGCAAGTGACCAAATCACAACCTCATCATCTTTCTGTACATGCGCCAATCATCAAAATTATCCTTGTGCATACCCCACCATCTCCCAGGCATAGCGCGCAATACCCAGTCCAAGGCCTGGAAGCGAAACTTCTTTGGCACTTCCCTCTCAAATGTATCCAAAAGTATATCAACATTAGTTAAACCATCATAATAAGGCAGATGCCTTACCTCCAAGGATACACAATGCAGCGACTTGGTAATCATATTACAACGTATCATAGATACTTCATGTAGTTGGTTCTGCCATTGTTCCAACTCCTCATCTGAATCTAAAGTGCAGGAGCTTTCGCGGTCCCATGCGATACATCCATCCACTGTCAAATTCACCCAATCTTTATCTCGCATCATTATCTTATAAATCTAGTCCAAGTCATCATCGCTTTCATAATCACGAACTGGTTCAGTATAGCGCGGTCCTTCTGTAGGGTTAAGGGGCACTACTACGTGAAGTGATTTCTTCTCAAATATCATCTTTTGCTTCTTCAAATTGATTACCCCATTCATTTCAGTGGCCTAGTCAATCCCAAGGAGTGTAGGGTAGGGATTGTTTTCATCCACAATATCTATCACTTTAAAGTCATCCAATGCACTCATGCCCTCCATATCCACTGTCACGCCCTGCAATCTTCCCATGGGGATAATTTTCTATTGATTTTCCATTCTTAACTGAATTAGAGACCATTGCAGCACAAGTCTCCCCAGCCTCTCCCAGGTTTGTTTAGGTAGAACATTCGCGTCCAACCCTAGATCTAGGATTACTTGATCCATCTCATATTCTCCTATCAACATAGTGAGCCTCATCTTAGACCCCGTTCTTTCCCTATGCTTATCAAACTTCCCGACTACTCGCAGTCCATTAGGAGCGTTTTCTTTCCCGACACACTTATTGATTAGTTCTTGTAGTCTTTTTACAGCCTTGCTGTCATGCAACAACTTCATACAGGTCTCCAAGAAAGTAGTAAGCATGGAAGGATCCATCTCTTTAGCTGGCTTATCCTAACTTTCTGAGGTAGATGCCTCAGCGAAGCTTTTCTTCGCTTCCATAAATGTTTCTCATGCGTTCTTTAGATCAAACTCGACCTCCTTTTATAGCGCTTTGTAGACCCATTCACTTTCTTCAGGCTGCTTCCCCTTATCTTCACCAGCCATCATCCCACTCTTCAGCACAATATTTACCTTGGGATCCTCTTCGCGAGGCTTAACCCTCAACATCTATAGGTTCTGAGTCAGCTGTGAAGGTTGTGCCCCTTTTTCACGTATCTTAGCTAGCAATACCGAGAAATCTTCAGTTGCGTGGTCAAACTGAGTACAAGCATCACAGATGCATCAAATTTGGGTAGTCTCGTGCATAGTATCCTGGTCCTCCACAGATATAACAAATGACCTACCCCCGACCTCTACCAGGTCCTCCTCCACCTCGACCTTGTCCACACCCCTGGTATTCGCCTCACGCTCCCCAAACACCTTGGTCTGGAGGTTGGGTTTCTACTTGCACTCTATATGCAGGCATTCTATCCATCATTAACTCATAACTAAGGTAGTTGCACTCATCATGACCCACCGATTGACATAAGTTGCAGAAGAGTTTTTGCAGTGTCTATACAAACTTTTGCAGTAAGTGGAAATTGTTTGTCACATGTTTTCTAGCTACTTGACAAATAACACACCATAGCGTGGGCCTTGTACTTGGCCCTGCTGGAGAATCTGACTTTAGAGGCATTGATCCCCCCACTGCAACATAATTTGTGAAGATTGGACAGTGATATTTGTCATGCCCCTGACATTTGCACTTCAGGCACCAAACTTCTTCACGCACCTCTGGCCGAGCTATTCTATCTTTCTTCGAACTCTGCATTTCTAGGAAAAGGTTCTACAATTGTGCATGAATCTTCTAAACCTCCGGATTAGCATCTTGCATCGGTGTCTCATGCAATCTCATCGCAATTTCTAGGGCTTCCGCCTGGGTCCCAATATTTTGTTGTGATAGCACAACTCTTAGATGAGGTAGGAGCGAAGCCACAAACCATTCGCGGCAGGGAAAATTTTAAAAACCCCCCCTAAATTTATAAGTATAATAAATGGGCGAATCTCCATGATATATAGGAAAAATGGAAGGCGATTTTATCAATAATATAATACGTATATATAATTTTGTGGCGAATCTCTCACCAAGCATGGCGAATATTTTACTCAATTATAAAATCTTGTAAGATCTTGGTATTACCATGGGTTATCATAAACCTAGAGCTTTAAAATTACTATTAGTAATTTATAAAAATTAATAAAATTAATAGTTGATTTTTATTTTATTTTTTATTTTAACCAAGCTAAAATGTTTAACATTCATTAAATTACAACATGCATTTTTACTAGGATCAAATATTTTTTCACTCTATGCTATTTTGCATATCATGATATTTGATACCTCTAGGGGGTTAGTAGATCCACAGTAGAGATGGATCTATGTTGGTTTAATTCCCCCATTTAAATAAGCTACATTCTAGGTGAATACCATGGGTCAATACCATGTTCCATTTTCGTGAATACCATGGGTCAATACCATGTGCCATTTTTATTTTTATTAATACTAATATTAGGGTTAATAATGTCTTTTTGCATGGTATTAATCACAATCTAGTCCATGGTATTTGTCCCATAGTATTTTGCCCATAGGTTTCACCTAAATATAACGCATTTTTTGTTCGTAAATATAAGGTGACTTATGGAGTAAATATAAAAAAATGTTTTATTTGTTTACCATACCTCTCGTTTATTTATATTTTTATTAATTTACCATACCTCTTTTACAAATATGGTATTTGGCCCATAGGATTCACTTAAACAAAACCTCTTTCTGGAGCCTTCATAAATAGAACGAGGGTTATGGACTAAATATAAAAAGAGGTTTTATTTATTTACTATTTTTATTAATTTACCACACCTCTTTTACAAATATGGTATTTGGCCCATAGGATTCACTTAAACAAAACCTCTTTCTGGAGCCTTCATAAATAGAACGAGGGTTATGGACTAAATATAAAAAGAGGTTTTATTTATTTACCATACGTCTAGTTTATTTATATTCTTATTTATTTACCATACCTTTTGAGTAGGTATAAAAAGACGCTTTATTTATTTACCATACCTCCACTTTACTTATATTTTTATTTGTTTACACCATTGCATGTATATAAGGTGACTTATGGAGTAAATATAAAAAATGTTTTATTTATTTACCATACTTCTTATTTATTTATATTTTTATTAATTTACCATACCTCTTTTATAAATATGGTATTTGGCCCATAGGATTCACTTAAATAAAACCTATTCTTGAAAATGGGCGAATGCATTCACTTAAATAAAACATATTCTTGAAAATGGGCGAATAGAAGGTTGTAACTCCTAATTTCAAGGGCTAAATTTACCTTTTTTACCCTCTCCCTTAAAATAAGGTGGGCTATTTGAGGTGATTTGTAAAAATGTACTATGATACAAAATATTCGCCCACTAAAAATTTAAAACCCCTTAATTTCGCCAAAGGGCGAACATTCGCCCCTAAAATTTTCTATGATTCGCGGTGTTGCCCATCTGTTAGATTCATGTTGCTTCATGGATTTTGCACTTCAATCTCTAATCCAAATCCCAGGGTGTCTTGCCAGGCTTTATCATGATCTCTTTGAATCCCACAATTTATTGTGCTTCAGACTTAGGTCTGCTGAATTCCTTATTTAGTGAAGTCTATATATCTTCCAATGCAGACGTCATGGTTTCACTGCAGTACCTAATGTACCATGTTAGCGCGTGATCCTGCAAAGCACTAACCAACATTGCTTTCTTCATTTTATCATTCATGATATCCTGAGCTTCTTGTACAGCCTTTGCGACAAACCAAAACTAGTCTGGGTCTTCATTTCCCAAGCACTTGAACATAGGTAGCTTTACTGAGTTCACCATATTGAACGGTGGCGGTGGTGTAGGCGAAGGTGTATGTTGTGGAGGTGAAGATGGAGGCAGTGTGGGTGGATGGAGTATTCGCAGGAACCCTTGCTTTATCAACTAAACAACACTTTGTGGAGAAGGATGTGCTACTTCCTTGTCAACACCCAGAGGAGGTTCAATTAGCGGCCTATATTTAGGGCCTATTTTCCCTCTATTCCTAAATGTCCTTCCACTTCGTGTAGCCCCAAACATCAAGGTAAGCTGCATAACCCGCTTTTCACACAAGAGCATCTTAATCCAGATATTTAAAGACTTTAAATACTTACCTCGTGGCCCCTTGAAGAAGTGGTGCTCAGCTTCATTGTAACTGACTGAGGTATAGACCGCGAACTCTATCACGGAACCTCCTATGATATGATCAAGCCAATGATCGAAAGCATGTGTCATATTATCTTTAGAGGCTTCTAATCTTTGCACCAATTCCAGGGTCTAGACTATTGGACTGTCAAGTCTCCACCTTCCTTGGTCATCTGTCAATTTCATGATCCATTCGTACAACTCGACTGGGAAGGAACAGAAGAAGATCTCTTATATCTCCATGTACAGGTATCTGTCCAACCATTGTTCTTTTGTCAATCATGGATTCTTGTTCTCTTATGCCACAAATTCATGGATCTTTCTATCCAACCATCCTTCGATCTCTTTCTTAGTTGGATTCCAGTGATGCAACATCACACATCTCATTATGTAGATCCTGGTCTCGGCAACAGAACCATTTGTTGGCTTGATGGGCCCTGACCTAGGTTCAACATTAATTAGCCAAGCAAATCCCTACACTATTGGCCCTTTTGGCATCAATTTGTGGAACGCAGATTGAAGTCTCACCCAAAAGCAATATGGGGGAATGCAAGAACCAAGTTTCTGCACCCTGAGATGGTAGTGATGTCGTTTTATACCCTAACCCCTCCTTCATGCAGACTGATAAGCCCTTTAGGGCTTATCGATATACTTCTCTTATTCAGCTTTGAGACCTTTGTGAAGGCCTATGATCATCCTTTGTGTACCCTAAATAGGCAATTCAGGCACTTATGTGCCTCTGTGACTACTCTTACTGTTGTATTTACCCAGATTAGCCTAATGGGTGGATAACTTTAACATGCATTATGATTATCTTCGAGTAAACAAATATTCTTACTTGCATTCATATAAAAAAGTAAAACACATAGATTCACACATCAATACAGCATTAAATCATAACCCAGTATTCAACATAACATAATCGCATACATTCATAACAGAATTAAAATAGCTCATAAATAGGTATTTCCAGAATAATCCTATTTATTGATGTTCAGATCTCCTTTACAGACTCTGACTACCCTACGCACATAGCTACAAGGGTCTGCGCACTCAGCTGCGGACCTCTACCCTAGGCCTTTGCGCACTCAACTATAGATCCTCTTTCCTATGTTAAGACTCTTTGCTCTTAGCTTTCACGGACCCATTACATTCATCAATTGCCAAAAACTACTAAGAACTGCCTTAGACTCTTCTAAGATTCTCCTTTTTATAGATTCCCATGGTCTGTGGACCAAGGGTGGATCTCATAAAGCCAACAAAAGTTATCTAAACTAAGGGTGGAAACCCTTGATGACTCTTTACATCTTCACACTCCGCAACCATAAAATGTGGAGACTTTACATTCTTTATACAAAACTTGTTTCTTTATTCCCAAAGCTTGGACTTTTAACCCCAAAATTGACCCTAGGGGACCCGTTCCCAACACTACTCCAAGAAGGATACTACACCTTTTGATTAATTATGGGCTCAATGTATCCTACAATAATCTAGGACCAAGGAAAAGGATGACACTGACTCAAATGAGAGATCTCACGCCTTTATTGCAAGGACAAAGAAGTTGAAGAAAGTGAAGTTTGGAATGTCCAAGAAAAAGATAGATGTGTCCAAGATTCAATTATTTGGATGCAATGAGTATGGACACTTTAAGAGGGATTGTTAAAATAAGAAAGATACCAAAATAAAGGAAAGAAGTGAAGCCCACATTGTTGAAGAAAAGGAATGACCTGAGAAGAAGTTGAAAGAAGAATATCCCAAGGATCTTTACTATTGAAGGAAGCTCCATCTTTGTTAGGTTATTTATGAATTTTTTATTTCTTTTATTAAGTATAAAGTAGAGTAGCATGCATTATTTCATTCTCTAGAAGGAGTCTTCATTTTTATAAAATTACGGCATCATAGATAGAAGCATATGATAGTGGAGAAATTAGAATCTACTTGATTAATTGCTTTGAAATCATTTGGTTTAAAATGAATGAGAAGATTAGGACCATATTGCATATTATTGTTTATCCAAGCATTTTTCAAACGTCATGTTAGAGGTACTAATTTTTCAAAATTGGATCATGAAGATCCTATAAGAACTATCATTTAGGAAAGTTCTTGGAAGAAGAATTATGACTGGTGTATATTCCATCTAGTATGGAAACAATACTCTTGAATGATTAAGGAATATAGATGGTCAAGTTGCGGGATGAAAGGCATAATGAAGTTATTTATACTCCTAGGAAAGTAAACCTATCTTTGACACGTATAAGAAGCAAGCTCGATCAAGAAAGGATGGCTAGATGACTGTATGAAAGAAAAGGTATGCATATTTTAAGTAACACTTCTCTAGGGTAAGGTTCATATCTACAAGAATCTTGCAGAAAGAGTTGGATATAAAAGTCTGCTCAATAAGTCTTCCATATGGGTACATGATGCTACAAAGAAGAAACTTGAAAAGCGTTGGAATGGATGAAGATCAATAATCTCTCACAAGATTGCATGACATAAATGTAACAATATTGATCAACATCAAGTATAGTCTCCAGAAGAAATAAAGGGAGTTAACAATGACAACTCCAAGTAAGATATTGTAGTTTGGTAATTAAGTTTGATCTATGGGCACTCTGATTAAAATGAATGCATGGAGAAAAGATTCATATGGATATGGATCATGTGAAAGGAGGTTGATCTCAAAGAACTCAAGTAATTTGATACTTTGATGAGAGGGCCATCATGGTAAGGTAAGACTGATATTAATATTTTGATATTGGTTATCTAGTTAATATATTGTTTTGCTGCCTAGAAGGATATTGTAGTAATATATGATGATAGTTGAGGCAAGTTCAATTGTAGGAATATAACTCAATTCAAAGAACATATGGATTGAGTATATGGATTTGGAAATTATGTATTCAAGATGTTTACATTATCATATTGATACTATAAGGGTAGTAGTATAAGAAGATAACTTGGTAATTCATGAAGATCACTTTCATAGGGAACTTTAGTTAACTCGATTTTTGGAAGGCCTTATACAATGCCTTCATTAATGATATATAGAGGAAAGTGATACGAAAGGTTGATGGCTTGAATCTTTTCACGATATTAAAGGGAGAAGATGGCTCTACAACATCTAGGAAGAAATAAATCTCAATATAATGAGATACAAAGGAAAGAAGGACCCATGCATCTATCTCCATGAAGAATCGATGTTGGCTTATTGGGGTCTGACCCAAGTTCGGAAGAGTTATTAGCCAAACAAATTCCGTAGCTACTGGCCCTTTCGGCAACAGTCCATGGAGCGCGGACTGAGGTCTCACCCGAGGTAGCAGGGGAGGGTGCTGGAACCAGGTTTTTGCACCCTTGGGAGGTCTTGATGTGGTCTGGAGAGGTCGTGCACCGTTCTGTGGCTTCATGCCATTCTGATTCCACATAGATCTGGAACAAGGCAAATCCTTACTACTTATTAATACTGAGTTTTTTACAGATCAGATCTACTTCTTATAGTCTTTAAGCAAACATTTAATAGAGATAACCAATGTGCACACCCAGAAATGTTATAGATTTGCATAAACTCAGAACATAAGCATAAGTGCACAGATCAGATAGATATATAAACCAAAAATTAACCAGATCCCCAATATTTCAGAATCAACTTATCTTTATTCAATTCCTTCACCAAACAACCATATTTTCTTTATGCACTCAGCTGCAAGGGTCCGCACACACAACTGCAAACTTTACCAGGCCTCTGCACACAAAGTTGCAGAGCCTCTATCTATCTACCAACACCCTTGACTTGGACTTACAGACGCTTCAAGTCTTCTTTCTTCATAAACCCATTACATTCGAGATCCCAAAACCACATACCAAAAACTGACTTCTAACCATAGATCCTTGCTCTATTTATACATTCCCATGGTCCATGGACCATGGCCAGGCCAACTCACTTCTTATTATTTTACATTATTTCAGGTAGACAACCCTTTGAATTGACTTCTTACAGTTTGTGCTCCGCGCACCTCGCGGAGTCTTTAGCATACTCTTTACCCAAAATTGTGGGCTTTGAGCCCCAAAACCATTACGCAAGGCCTATGCTACCCAACAATCCCCCAACACAATCATCGTGACTCGTCGTGAGTCACTCAGCTGGTGTGACAATCTTCGTGTAGAGGTCGGTCAACAACTTTTGTGCTTCGCTCGTACTTGCAACAAACTCTTCCACCATCTGCCATACTTGTTCGAAATGGGCTGCCGATGTTAAGAAATTTACTCAAGAATACAAATTAATTATAAAGAATTACTAAGAGGAACAATATAAAAATAACCAGCAACAACCATAAACACATAAACACAAATGTTTATCTGGGAAAACCCCAAATTCGGGGAAAAACCCAACCTAATAAGATCTCATTAGCATTAGCCAAAACCCTGGTCAATCCAACCAAGTGAGCCTTCAATGCTCACCTCCAGATCTTGCATTACAATGAAGTCCTTCTAGCCTTTTATAAGCTCCATTACATATAATACCACGGGCAGAATACTATTGGTGCACAATACCATCTGCCCCAAAACCATCACTGTTTAACCTGGTCAACTTTGACTCTATCTTGAGTCAAGTTTACCTAACAATTCCCCCCTTAAACTTGACTTGGGGTTCCTTGACTAACTCCAGCCAAACCTGCTAAGTGAGACAATCTCGCTCACTCTAGCTCTTACCCCCCTCAGAGTTTTTACCTGGGGTATTGTTAGCCCGACATCCCCCTTATCACCTAGGTCTAACCCAGACTTTACCGGTGATCACTGAGGGGTACACATGCCTTACCAGGTCTTATAGTAGTATGCCCATTTACATGCAATAATTTTGAGTTCATTAAATTATCTATCTATTTATTTATTTATATTACTGTTGCAATTCTGATCCATCCTCTCTTAATTTGATTTGCTCAAAAACTTCTATCAAACTGCTCCAACTGCAAGCCCGATGAGAACCTTGTAGATTCTAGCACTAGTGGCCTCATGTAGCAGAAAACGAACAATTTTCGAAGCTGCATGAACAATTTTCTTCTATTGACCTGCATGCAACCCACGCCTACTCCATCTTTCAACACGGCATAGAACACACAGGAAATATCCCTTATCGATTCCCTACGAAAAAAGCTCCGAACAAAATTAGCCTTAAATTTTAATATTACCAAAGGTATCTCTCAACCTTCTTTAAATAGCCGCATGAATCCCGAACAATTCGTCAGCATGTTCCAAATCGGTAAATATTGCAAATGCACTGTGATCCCTAGCAGTTACGCCACTATCTTTCACACATTCTCCTCAAGGTTCTTCTGCATATGATTGTTCCACCATTATTTTCCAAACCTAGATCTGGAAAAAGGTTGCATTGATCTCATCAGGCACTATAAACCCCTAACATCAAAGAATCCCTTTGAAGCCAATGTCTGGCTCTGATACCAATTATTAAGAATTTTACCCGAGAATACAAATTAATTACAGAGAATTATTGAGAGGAACAATATAAAAATAACCAGCAACAACCATAAACATATAAACACAAATGTTTATCTGGGAAAACCACAAATCCAGGGAAAAACCCAACCTAATAAGATCTCATTAGCATTGTCCAAAAACCTGGCCAATCTAATCAAGTGAGCCTTCACTGCTCACCTCTAGATCTTGCATTACAATGAAATCCTTCCAGCCTTTTATAAGCTCCATTACATATAATACCACGGGCAGAATACTATTGGTGCACAATACCATGTGCCCCAAAACCATCATTGTTTAACCTGGTCAACTTTGACTCTTTCCTGAGTCAAGTTTACTTAACAGCCGACACATCAGTCTCTGTTTCAGCTATTTCACTGAGTGCATATTCTGCCTGCATGTGGACCACCTTGTGCTCAATGGTGGTGGAAACCGCAAATGCCTCATCAAGCCATGGCTGGAGACGTTCTCTAAGCACAACTTCCTTCTGCCAAGTTGCATCGACCTGTGCCTGGAGAGCCTAGGCCTCCCTCATTCTGGCCAGGCATTATGTGATGGTGACTATTTGTACAGTTCCCTAGACATTATCATACACCTGTTGTAACTACCGCACTTCTGTTTCCACTTGTTGTAGCGTTGGGTGGTCTTGTAGAGATGTGAGTATAATTAGGGACCGATCCAACAATCCTGAGAAATATTGGACCACGTGCTTTATGACTTCCAACCCTACTTGAATTTTGTCACGTCACTATACGTGAACCTCCAGGGGTGTGGATGGTTGCGCCTACAACCATAACTCCGCAATCGGAAAATTTAATTCCCACTGAGCTCTTGCAGCTTCTTCCCGGGCTGTATAGAATCCTGCCGCCATGTGATGGATCTTATCAGTTATTAGAAGTTCCGCTGGGACAACCAACTCTGGTACCTTATTGCAAGCCTTTTCCATGGCCTATTCCACTTCTTGGTTACAGGTAATAAAGTCATCAAGCTATAAGCTGACCTGCTCTAGATTTGCATTATGTTCTATTAAGATTTGGAGGGTGTGGCCTTACCTGGCACGCAACTCAACTGTTACCCCATCCTGCAATTGGTATATGGTTTCGCGAGGCAGAGAGGTCAAATTCAACTCTCAACGACATATGTCCCCCTCGACTTCGGCTTGGACGCGCTTGCTAGCAACACTAAAGTGTTCGTTGTGTGACTACGCATGGTCTACTTGGCGGTGGTTATATCATCTGTGAGGTTTGGTAACATCCCTTCCTAGGGTCGCACCTGCAGTTCCTGCAGCTACGCTCTGAGCTCCCCCAACACAGTTGTTTGCTCTGTCATCAATGCCTTTAATGCACCGGCAGCGACATTGCGCGCTGGTTTGCTATTGTCAAGAAATTCTTTTTCCAAGGTCTTTGTGGTTTTTGACTTCTTGCATGCATGTGGTGATTCCTTGCTTCGCTGCCTTTTGCCTTGGGGCGAGGCTGTGGTAAGGTATGTGCACTCCTGTGTTTCAGATTCCTTTTGCATGTCCTGCTCTGATGAGATTCCTTGATCCTTCGTAATTTGGTTAACAAGTACTTCGTGTGTCGCCTCTTGCAGCGAAGCGGCCTATTGTCCCTGCCATGTCCTTTTTGCTAGTTTAGTGGGTCGCAGCTGGATTTCTTTCTTTCACTATTGTGCTGCCCTCCTTTCTAATGTGGCCATGTCCAAAGTGCGCCACTCCAGAGGCCATGTTGCCAATACCTCGTAGATTGCATCGTCCGTGGAAATAAATGGGAGCTTGACCCATGTTCGCTTTGGATCTTTTCGTGCCTGCATATATAGGTTGTGCATGTGTGCTTTGAGCTTGGCCATGCTGAGCAACCTATCGTAGACTATTGGGAACATCTGAGGTCTGTGCATGATCTATGTCCAAATACTCGCTTCCATGAATATCCAAAATACCTTGATCTATCAGACCCTCGTGGCATCCTTTGTAGCCTAGAGCGAAGTAAACTACATTGCTTCAGGTAGGGTGGGCTCAATGATGGGAAAATGGCTACCCTGCAGCAATTCTCTTGCAACTAGAAGGATTGATAGTAGCAACCATGCATAATGGAAAGCCTTACCTTTCTCCTGTGCTTCCTTGCAATTGGTCAGAAATTCCTCCTTCTGACCAATTGCAAGGAATCACAGGAGCTGGCACCTCATCTACATGAAATTTTCTCATAAGTTTATTGGCTAGTAGCTGGGTGGCGACTCGCACCCCTCGGTTGTTGATGCTCGCTATTACATACCCACGCTTCCCTTTTTCCAGCTTATATTTGGCCTTCATTATCTTTGCTAGACCCACTTCACTACTGGTTCTGGCGATCTCAGTGGGATCATTCCCTTTAATCAGCAGGTGAGTAATCTAGTGTACTAAATTGGCTGTGATCAGAATCGACTATTCCAACCATAGATACCCATCGTGTACCAAATAGAGTAGCTGTTCCATCACAAAAATGGTGATGGCCATGCAGTGATAATGGGGTATCCATCTCAACTGAAGTAAGCCCACCTCTTCCACGCCCAGTAACCATTTCCGTGGTAGCAATTTATCTATAGCCAATTGGGGGAACTTGTCACTATCTGCTAGATCCCACTCTTCAAACTTGATACTCGGTACTTGACCCAATAGCAAACTGTCAAACCTTATCTCATCTAGAAGAAAAGGGGTCTGTGGTGTACTCTTTGTAGCATCTAGGTCGTTCAATATCTTTGTTGTTTCATTCCATGGGGAGACATATGGGGGTAATGGAGGTATTTGGAACACATCTTCTTCGTCCTCATCATGTGCTTCAATCTGGGCGATCAGGTCTTGCAAATCTTCGTCGTCCTCGGCAGGTTTGGTGGTGACAGCCTTACCCTTTTTGGCTGCTGACCTTTTGTTGAATCTTGGTGACACCCTAACTGGCCCCATTATTTGCTTGTTTTTCTGGGGTCATGGTGTGTGTAGGGACTTTGGAACCTCATGGGCGCCACTCACTTCATCTAGTTCTTCCTGGGTTGGATGCAGTTCTTCTGCGAACTATGCTCAGGTTCTTGCCATGGAACTCATGTGGCTTTTGGCGGCAGGGTGTTTGCTGGTCATCACTGGTTCAGATCTCACCTTGCCTAGTGTTGTCTAGAGGGTGTTATAGAAGCATGCAGATTTGAATAGATTCCTTCCCTCCACCTCACGGTCATTAATATCTTCTAGTTGGAAAATATTTTTATATCTATCTTGGAACCTTTGTCCTAATGACCCATAGCCTGCTCCTCTTTGCTGTAGCTGGAACTTCTTGTCAGGAATAGTTGTGTTAATAGTCACCTACCAACCTCCCAAAATGGCAACGCAGCCCTTTTGGCACAGCCAAGGTCGTGCTATTCGACTGGTCCTGCATGCGTCATTCTTTCCGCGCCGACCTTCCACAGGCTTATTTATAGTCCCATGCCCTCTTTCAACTACGGGGGGCAGTGAGACTGTGCTTTCCACAGCTAGTCAGGTGGTCGCACTTCCAATGCGACATCTTAGCTTTCCTACTAGCCTGGGCTGCAAGCACCATTCAAGTGCCTTTGTAGCTGCTATCTCTTCATGTGTTGTTGTGAGGGGTGTATCCTCTCGTAGGTGCATGCACAACCATGATAGCAGAGTCACGACTCATTCTAGGTTTGCGGGAAACCTGACTGGGCATACTTCCCTTATGTATAGACTGGCGAGGCCTTCATAGATATCGCTACTTTTCATCCTCCTGATTTCCTCTAGCGCACCTTTCTTTCTTAGCTGTGACCATGGTTCATTGATTTCGTGAGTCCTGTTTCTACCTTGCTTATTCTGGGCTCCCTCTTGTCTTATTGTTAACAACCTCATCTTCACCTCCTCTCTAGTATAGGCCCATCAACCCTGTGGTATCCGTAACTTCCATGTCGGTCGTTTTATTGGGCAGACATTGGGCGTGATTCCCCCTATTCCCATCCTAGCTTTGTCACGGGCCGCTAGCGAACTGGATTATAGGTTGGGTATCTGTACAACATACACCTACAGCCTATGTTGGCGATGGATGCTTACCCCATCTAGCCCTTCAACCTGTACGCGCATGTGCCTCTGACATCCTCTCCAGTTTCGCTGATTCTTTAGGCATGTACTCCCTTTGTGAGAACTTGTCGTGCGCAGGGTCTCCACGTGGTCATCTTCCAGCTTTTGTCTTAGATTCGTCGTTTTTCATTGGTCGAAGGGCCCCTCTGCTTTGTGGCACCCTCATTAACTGGTCTCTCCTTGGCCTCTATCATTACATGCCGTAATGATCTAACCATCCTATTACAATTTAGTGTTGTTACCTCATGCAATCGGTTCTGCCATCACTCAATCTCTTCATCTGAGTCTGACATGCAGGAACTGTTACAGTCCCATGAGATTCTTCCATCCACTGTCAGATTCACCCGGTCCTGATCTTGCACTGTGATTTGGTAGATAATGCCCAGGTCATTAACTTATCAGATATCCTTCTAGATCATGCAATTGAATCCATCTTAAGAAAAGGTCTACATTTTGCTATAACCCCTAACAAAATACTTGTGGAGGAGGTCATCAGTAATATTGAAGTAGCTATTAAAAACCTAGATATAACAAAAAGTGAAGAAATTAGACAAGATATTGCTAATATTATTAGAACTTCTAAACCTCCTACTTCTAACATTTCCGTAGAAGAAAAAGGAGCTTTAAACAACCTTAGGAAAATAAAAACATAGTCATCCTAAAGGTTGATAAGGGAAACGCAACTGTAATCATGAATAGAATTGATTATGACAATAAAATGAACATCTAAATAATAGTGGTTGTTATAAAGTCATTAGTAAGGATCCCAGTGAGAAAATTATGCGGGAAGTTATTAAGAAAATCAAAGAATCATCTCTAGATGACATCACAAAAAAAGAAAATCATCCCTAATAGTTCCATTATTCCTAGAATTTATGGTGCTCGTAAAGTCCATAAACCTAACATACCTCTTAGACCCATAGTCAATACCATAGGTTCCCCCACCTACCTTCTGGAAAAACACTTGGCCAAATAACTTAGACCCCTGTTTGGTAATACCCCTTGTTATATTAAAGAATCATATTCTTTTGTTCAATGGATTAATAACATAGAAATGAAGGATGATGATCTTATGGTTAGCTTTGATATTGTATCTCTTTATACTATGATTCCTATTGATGAAGCTATTAATATCATGAGAAACATCATAGATAAAGAAACTATGGATCTTTTGGAGCTTTGCTTAAAATCCTCTTACTTCAGTTTCAAAGGTAAAATTTATGAAGAAACCCATGGTGTGGCTATGGGCTCTCCTCTATCCCCCATAGTTTCCAACATCTTCATGGAACTCGAACATAAGGCTCTTAGGTCATTTCCATACACCCTTGAAAAGTGGAAAAGGTTTTTCAATTACATATTTGCTAAATGGAGTCATGGAAAAGAAAAACTTGAAATATTCCTCAATCACTTAAATAGCCTTTCATACCATATAAAATTTACCATTGAAATTGAAAATAACAACCAACTTCCCTTCCTTGATATCCTTCTAACCAAAAAAGATGGGTCACTTGGTTTCCAAGTCTACAAAAAGAAAGCCCATACAGAACGATATCTTCATGCAAATTCTCATCACCACCCTAAACAGAAGATTGACATCATTAGGACCTTAACCACTAGGGAGGCTAGAATATCTGATCCCAACCATTTAAAAGATGAACTCAACCATCTTCACAAAGTTTTTGAATTAAATGGCTATAATACTAATACCATTAAGAAAGCCATGCACCTATCTTCAAACAATAATAGTAATATCAAAGATCAAAATTCATCAACTCCTAAGGTCTCCCTTCCGTATATAAAAGGCACCACTGATAAAATTACTAAAATTCTTAATAAACACAACATTAATGTAGCCTTCACCCTTTCCAACACCATTAGACAATTATTCAGCTCAATCAAGGATCCCATAAACCCTAACCTTCAAAAAGGTGTTTATGTTATTCCTTTCTCGTGTGGAAAAGAATACATAGGTGAAACAGGTAGGTCTCTTAACATTAGAATTAAAGAACACATTTCTAACTTAAGATGGGATATGACCTCAAAATCGGCCTTAGCAGAATGTGTTTACTCCTCCTCTCATTACATCTGCATGGAAGAAACCAAACTAGTTAAAAAAGAAGACCACTATCTTAAAAGGAAAATCAAAGAAGCCATTCAAATAGAAAAAAGGAAGAACAACTTGAATTGAGATGATGGATTAAAACTAAGCAACACGTGGAAACCTTTACTTGAGATCTTAAAGAACCAATAATTAACTCATATCCCTTTTAATAATTTAATCCCTCATCTATCATTAAAAGATTAATAAAATATAAATCAACTCAATAAGAAAACATTATATAACATCCTCCTCAAACAATAAAACTAAAACATAAATAAACATATAAAATAGAATAATTGGTTATTTCATAACTAATCCTTTTTTTCTTAAGTAAGAGATGGTCCTTCTATTAACTTAGGTAAAAAAATATTTTACACATGTTACAACAAATGCCCAGAGGCACAAACTCCCACAAAGGGGAGTGAAAAAAACCTAATGTGCCCAACAAAATCTTCCAAAAATTAGACAGAGATAGGGCCTAGATTTCCCTAGAACCAAGAACGGCCAGTGGAACTAAGGTTCGCTCCCCAAAACCAACCAAAGAATAGTCTTCAAACAAACTGATAGTTAAGAAACAACCCACGCAGGGGCGAAGTCACCAAGACACCCTAAAGTTGCCCGATCAATGCTAACCGTTGATCTTACTTTCCTTATCTGACGGCTGGAGTCCATATTGCGTGGCCTAAAAAGCTCACTGAATACCTCGTGATGAAGGTGGTTTGCTTTTTCAGTCCTCCACCACGTGTTGCTTCCTGAATGGAATCGCTGGCTTTTTCTTAAAACTATCTTTGTTTTGGAAGGCACCTGATGAAGGTGGGAAACCATTAGTGGTTTTATCTTTTCGGCCCCAACAACATGCACACCAAAAGATGGCTGTTGATTCTCCCTCTCTAGATCCGACGACCACAAATCAAATCGGACCACACACCTGCACACTAAAAACTTTAAAGTTGCACGATCAACGCTGACCATTGATTTGTTCCTTTTGATCTAACGACTGGAGTCCATATCACGTGGCTTAAAAAGCCTGTTGAATACCACGTGTTGAAGGCGGTTTACTTTATCGGTCCTCTGTCACGTGTTGATTCCTGAGTGGAATTGTTGGATTTTCTTTAAAACCGTCTTTGGTTTTGAAGGCTCCCGATGAAGGTGTGTCATGCGGAAAGAGTTAATCTTGCGGACAAAACCAACCTCCCTAGAAGCCTAAGACTTTCTAGTGACAAACAAGACAATTAAGAGAAATCCTTCTCTAAAC